>BROE01000015.1:3706938-3840692 GCA_036571765.1 Plecoglossus altivelis
CCCCCCCCCCCCGCTCCCAACTCCAACCACGGAGACTCTTTTCATCTCGCTCCTCAGGCATGTCAAGGTCACGGTGCTCTGCCGTATTTAGAGAGGCCCGATTAGATTCACAACCTTTTCCTTTTCCCCGTGACTTGGAGCCTTGCAGTAATGGGGCAGGGGGGGGGGGCGGACGGACGGACCCAGTTTTGGCTGACCTCTTCGGGGGGGGGCACGGAGGAGAGATAGCCAGATGCAATTATATCGCTGAAAGGGGACCGACGACGGAATCGAGTGAAACTGTATGGAGGTAACATCCAAAGGGTACTGTACTGGAGGGGGGCAGGGGGGGGGGCAGATGGAGAAGAATTGGAGGGTTTTCTATTACGGTAATGCTTGGAGGGTGGGGGAGAGGTTAGTGGAGGGGAGAGGTGGATGAAGCGAGGGTTGGGAAAAAAGGTACAAAGGTTTCTATTACTGTATGACATAGACAAGGGCAGAGGTCAGAGATGATATAATGACAGATTCAAGGCACTACAGGTACTACAGTACTGAGTTAAAAGACTAATGATATCAAATCAACAAGGGCAAGAAAAAATTACATTGCAAGGTAAACTCCAAGGAGGAAATGTGACGCGTTTACGCATATAAATATATCCTCTATACATTTGATTTCTCACATATATATTTCAGCTTTGTACCGCAATATTTTACATGTGAGAAAACATACAAGCACTCATTGAAACTCGCAGTTCCCTTCTCGACCGTCTGAGAAGCCAAAAATGCACTTAGGGATAGTTTGGGCACTTGATTCACAACAGAATCAATTTATATACAGACAATGTGATCTTGTTGCTTGGAAAATGTTTTTTAAAAAATGAACCAGAGGTCCTTTTTAAGTAGTAGCGCTGGCATATAGAGATTGAATTAACAAGCGAAACCGGTGACGTGAACCAGGCACATTGCATTATATCTACAGGTATAATTGAATCCACCTTGTCCATCTGAATCAATACGTTACGTCTGAATGATTGCACAGGAAAGGAAGACATCTTGGGAGAGCTGTGGAAGAACACCCTGCCGTGTTGTGATATCGTATTAGAGGGCTTCAAAAATCTACCCTCATGTGTGTGCAGAGAAAGGAAAGAGTGTATTCTTTTCTTCGACACAAAAGGAAGGAGGCGGGGAAGGAAAAAAAAAATCTATACAACAAAAGCCAGTCAAAGTAGGGCAAAGACTTTGGGCAATATTTACCCTTTCGCAAATACCGTGGGTCTCTAAAATGTCAGCGGCGCGGCGGCGAGCTGGCAATCTGCAGGGAGGGAAAGTAATATGGCTCTTTGAGAGCCCTTGAGGACCTCCTCGTAGAAAAGAAGGTAAACAAACGTGGTTGGGATGCACGGAAGCCGGACACCAGGCGTGACGCCGGTCCCCCAAAAAACGTGGGGACGTAAAACACACCGGACTCGCGAAAACCCTCGATATCAGGAGTCTTTCTGCCTGTTGTGGAAAGGCCGCAAACCTTGAGGGGGGTCACTGTTGAGATGTCGGATCTGAAGTGAAGGAGGGGAGGGGGAGGAGGAGAAGGAGGAGGGAGGGAGGGGTGAAAGAGTGTGACTAATGGTGAACACAGAAAGTGACCTTTTAGATTCCTGCCAGCCGCGGAGATCCGTGGCAGAGCGGGTGCACCTCGGAAAGAGGACATGACGTGACCTCGGAGATTTATGCCCTGCTGACTAAAACCACATGCTGAGAAGTGGACGCTGTTGCATTTCGGCGTGCGCGCACGGGAGAAATTGGGAGCGAGTGCTTTCAGATGGCACGGAGCAGGTGTCACCTATCCATGCAGCTCCTCGCCGCTTGAAAAAGTGGCGAGTGGCTTCAAGCACGTAGAACGCGACAAATGAAGTCCTCTGATTAAATACGCGTTTATGCAGCCAACAGGTGCCATCAAGGGTGCTATTTATTTGTCATTTAGGAATACTGGACTTACTAGACAACACAGCAAAACATGGTACTGTACATGTTTGGGTCTTACAAACGTATCTATCTATGATGATGGAGGATTAGCCAGTATAACAGAATGAGGACTGTGGCGGGGGGCAATACCCCATCGATATACAAATGACTGTGCTTAACCAGAAACACACACAAAGATATAGATATCTATATCATGTGTATACATGTTATTTTTATATCTGTATTTCCGTGACACGCAGGAAGCAAACTATGCGTGCGCACGGAAAGCTGCTCCGACTGAAAGAAGGGAAGAAAGCCTCGCTAACGTAAACACGTCGAACTCGCAAAACAACCAGAACGTCTCAGCTGAAGAAGCGAATGCTGTTCTGAACACACAGGCCCCCCTCTCCCCGCCCCCCCCCCCCCCCCCGCCCCCCGCTCCCCCCAGCCTCATTTGCAGTTCAAACACACGCAGCGTCCCAGGCCCAGCCATCACCTCCTCCCCAAATGTCACCACAGTTTGCCCGATAATGTGCACAAGCTCCATTCAATACCCCCTTATCTACTGGCACAGACCAAGCCATTTTATATCCCTCCTTCCCCCCCCCCCCGCCCCATCCCATCCCCCCAGACAAACACACACCTTCTGAGACGTCATATTTCATGCGTTAAAAAAACAACACCCCTACTTATGTTCTATTCATTCTGGTTTGTCTTCACAGGTTGGGAAAATGTGCAGTGGTATGGGTTATGCACTATTGTCATTCCAAAAAAACAATTTTGGGGGTGGGGGAATTATTGATTCGACAAATTCTTCTGGACTGGATCTATCTGATTATAAACACATGGAGAGAGGGGAAAAGAGAGGCTGTCAGAGATAAGCATTTTGCCCTTAAGGAGAGCGAGGTCGTGTCACCTTGCGGAGGCGAAAAAAAGATGAATTTCATAAATAAAAATGGCCGCCAGACTATATTCAAGTTCATCGTCTGGATGTATGACCCTTGATTGCGACGTTCCCCTGAAATATGCTCGGGTTTGTATCGATTTCTTTTATTGCTGTTGTTCTCTCAACCGACAGAGGCGGGCCGAGGTAGAACTGGGATTAATGCAATCAGTGAAGGATAGCGAACATATATTTATGCTAAGCTCCGGCCAAAAGAGAAACAAACATAAAAATGGAACGATACAAAAGGATTCGGGGAGAAATGTCACTTTGGCAGACAATGAAAGGCAAAATTGCCAATACCAGCGGTATTTGCACCAAGCTCGGCACATTGATCCCATTCTAAAAGTAATTCACTGGAGAGGTAAGAATCGTCACTCAACCACGGCAAGATGGCGAGACCTTGAACTCTTATTGTGAAAAGAAAGTGAGGAAGAGATTGAAAGAGAGAAAGGGAGACAGAGAAGATTGGAAAGGAGTCTCACTCTAGTGAGTAAATAAATAATCAATACTCATCTAAATGTAAATGAGCGAGTAGCCCCTCACTTTACAGTGTGCACGCGTGTGTGCGCGCGCAACTCGCGAATGAGAGGGGCGGCGGCGGCGGCGGCGCTTTTGGGGTTATCAACTGGCCAATTTTCCGCAGACACTGGGCCACAACCTAATCACCATCACTCAGGTCTTGGCCTGCAATGGATATAGAAATAAATCCCAAACCATCACCTTCGCTCCAGCCATGCTGGGGGGTGAGGGGGGGTGAGGGAGGGGGGGCACGGGTGACATGCATCGCTGCAGCCAAAAGCTTCTCAGTCTTACGATTCAGTGGGTTCATGTGTAGTGTAGACGTGTGAGGGCACGCCTCCTGAAATTGGACCAAATAGAAACTGACTGAGAATTCAAATGCTGAGGATTGTACTTCAGCGGCGGGTGAAGTCATGAGACCTGTTCAGTGTCTCCTCTAGTATATAACCATGTGTAAAATGACGTCGCTAAAGTTGAACTGAAAACTCCATAAGCAATCTCTATTGTGGTCGATGATTTTTGGATATTTCAAATATGCTGAAAAAGTAACAAAGGCCAAATAAACAGCTGTATCACAAACTCAATCATCTACAGTTAATCAATAGATCAATACTGATCTAAATGTGATGATAACAGAATAATAATTGTAAAATTGTGAGTTCTATTGCAATCCTTGACAGTTATTCAACATATTTCATTCTGAGGAACGGAGTAAAAACAAACAGTCAAGGCAGAACCCTGCAGTGATTCTAACCCAGAAAGCTATTTAAATGTTTCTCCATTCAAACTAAACAGAAATAATATGCCTTCAAAACACGAATCTCTAGCTTTGAAATCGCTACAAAAACAGTACGCTGGCTGGCTGACTTCCTTGAAAAACCCAACCCGAGTGTGTTTGTCCTGCGTGCGCGCGTATAACTGCAACATCTGCAAGCGACTACGATGCCAGGAGGATCCCATTTGTTTTCCTCCGACTTCTTTAAAGCAAGGATGAGACCCAGGGAGGCATGGAGAGGGGTTGAGATGACACCTGTTATGCCAGACAAAGCTGTCAAGACGCGGCAAAGTGCTGTGCACTCCGCGCAAACGTTCGATCCCTCACGTTGTCAGACCAAGACAAATACAAATGCGCTCGGATATCCCCCCCCCCCACCACCACCACCCGCATGGCAACGCGCAGACGTGCAATCGAGACAGACAGAAAGACAGACAAAGAGCGCGCGCGCAAGGAAGGGGGACCTGACGTGTGGCCTTCGCCGAGATCCTGGATGTTTGAGCGTGGTGTTGCGCGTTGAGCTCACTGTTATTCCAAACATTATCCGTCATTATTGTTAATCGCAGGCGCATTATGTGGTCAGTGTCACATTATCCAGAAGTAGGGGGGGGGGATCTCGCTTGAAAAGCTTGCTAGGCTACAGTGAAAAACCCTAGTTGTGAAACTCATTCAGAAATCGTCTGCGCCTCTTCACAGTGCTCCGGCTCTTAGCTAATCTGCTCAGTGGTTTGCCTGGGCCTTTATGCACAGGCGGGGAAATGAGGGTTAAAAGTGACCCATTGAAGGTAATAATGGCTAAACCTGGCAACAAAAACGGGTAATAGACCCAACTTCAATAGGTGTTGAGAGTTCCACTGCTGCAGAAGACAGACGTAACTGGAAAGGAATTTTACCTCAGGATATTTTGAGACTTTTCTCAATGCATGTATCACAGAGGTACACTACAGGGGCCTTTTAAGCATGAAAGAAGTCCAATTTTGTTTTTGCTTTGTCAAATGAGCAATTGGGAACGCTTTGTCGAATTACATAATTAAGAGTGTGTTTTTGTGGGTGTGTGTGTGTACGTGTGTGCGTAACTCAAATTATGGCAAGATTGCAGCTTTAGAATAATATTTTCTCCCATTAAACCAATTTTAGTAAGCGGTTAGGTATGGTTTTAGTTTCACTCAAGGGCTTCTTTTGGATCCCCAGGAACCATTCTCCCATGTGACTTGACACAGATTGAAGCAAAAAGTGAAACAAAGGCGGGGGGAGGGGGGGAGGGGGGGTGTGGAAAAAAAGGGGTGAAGCCAGTGAAATCTTGACAGCACAAACTGGTTGGTTGTTCATAATGTCTGTTCCATCACATCTGTTTCTCTTTATACCCACTGAGTCAGTCATCCTCCATTCTCTTCCCTTTCAAAGACGAAAAGACGGCACAATCATTGCAGCAACAATCCTCGCCTGCCTCAAACTGCCTCGTCCATCACTGAATGGAAAAGCGAGCTCATGTCTGGGTGAAAAAATAAAATAAAATGAGGCTGAAGCATAATAATATTGCTTGACATCAGCCTATAATTATTTAATTCTGTCATCATTATTTCATTGTTGTAAATACATTTAAATAACAAGAGTCTGTGTGTTTCGGGGACTTGTGGGTTGACATTTCAAACATACACGGTTTGTAATTTGAGGAATTTTAAAGACGTTTAATCGCTCAATTTCCACCAAAGCGTCAATGTAGAACTGGTAGTCATGCCAAAAGAATGCCTGTCTAGCATTGAAAAAGTCCTTATAATACCTTAAAACTGGATTAAATGAATGCCCAGGAGATACTGAACAGCTTAACTTGTACTAATCTACTCACTGACCAGCCAATACGGCAGAACATGGTACTTTACAAAACCCGGTCCTGCTAAACTAGATGCAGAGAGGCAACAATCCTCAGATTCGCTTCACTTAGTTAGCAGGTCTCAGCTTCATTCAAATTTCATGTTGTTAAATGGAACTGTCCTTTTCAGTAGCTGGAGGGCATACATGCAAGGACGATCCCAAAGAATGCATCTCTAGAACAAATTGCATTTGGACAGAACTTTTAAGCCGAAACTTCTTCCTGAACTTCTGAAACTCGGAGAAGCACTGGCATTTCGCAAGATACTTCTCTTTCATCCTAATTTTCAGAGGAAGAACAAAACAATGTCTGTATTATTGTAAAAGTAAAATTCATTGCCAGTTCTTACAACGGGGAAAACCCCCCCCCCCCTGCCATCTCTGGAACATTCCCCAGGTCTCACAGAAGAGCCTGCAGCAGCTAGCTGGATAGCCAGAAAGGGATCGCTTTACATTAAACCAGGGGTGGCCGGCCAATCCTGGTCCTCGAGAGCCACTGTCCTGAAGGTTCCTGATATTTCCCTGTTCTAGCACACCTGATTCTAACGAGCGGGTCCTTAACAAGGACCAGGATTGGCCGCCCCTGCTGTACCCAGTTTTCCCATTTGACAAACTATACAACTACCCACAAGGTCAGGGGGACGGATGGATGAAGGAATCCCAAACATACAGAGAATGCAGCTCTCTAGCTCAGCTTCTGAAATAACCATCCCAATCCTCAACGGTAGTGGACAAAAAAACAAAACAAAAAAAAGACCTGCATTTCTGCACCCCCCCCCCCCCCCCCCATCTCAATCCCACATATTCACGGTGTTCTCTTCGCATCACTGGTTTCCCAGTTCTTGTAATTCCTGCTAGTTGTATTCTTCTTTCAGCTATGGGCCCTGGCCCTTCGCTCCCAGAGACATGATCTCTTTCAGGCCCTTATCTCTTGGATTGGGGAGGGCTGTGGGTGTGTGTGTATTGGTAGAGGACCCCCCCCCCCTCCCCTCCCCATGCGTTCATCAATGTCCTGGCAAGACTCTATCCGTTACGTCCGACTTTTGTATTAAAACCTCTGAGCGTTATCTGATCCCACGGTGATCCGAGCGTGACAAATTAAACCGCGTATGGCAGCGCGCTATCACAGATTGCACCACGATGGCTTCCCGCTATACCGAGTCAATAGGGTGTCTGGCGGGAGGTGCATTGTGTGTGTGTGTGTGTGTGTGTGTGTGTGTGTTTTGTGTGCAAAGTCACATAAAATACCTGAAAAAGACGATGTAAAAAGAAAAAAAAGAAAAAAAGAATAAGAAAAGAAAAAGAAAAGCTTAACTTGACTACTTTTTGTTGTGCTGTGTTGTGTTGTGCTGTGCTGTGCTGTGCTGTGCTGTGCTTGAGCTACGTGGGGCTTCAAATCACAATCAAATGAAAGTATTTGTTCCGCTTCGGCAAGTATTCCTACCTGAACCTTTCTGTGAGCCTTTCCTCTTCTTGAGCGCTTTCTGCAGGATCTCCTTCATGGTCACCTTCAGACTGTCTACTGGGATGAGGGAAAAGCCGTGAGCAGCGTTTCTGGAGGGAGAGGAGGGGAGAGATGGTGTGAATGGTTTGGAAACGGTGGCGTTGGATCAAGTAATGACAGAGCGCAGGAAAGAGAATACTTGATTGGTTGCAGGAGTGCAAAGACATTTGAGGAACACGTGAATGTCATTCGACATCATTTTGTTTGTAAATGTTTACGATAAATGTCAGTAACAATATTCCTGAAATGATAACATTTATTTGGCTATTCTGAAAGCTTGTGGAACATTGATCTAAACGACCACTAGACACACAAGTGTTATTTACTGTTGTGACATCGCTTAGGCCACTTTCAAGAGGGTGGGGCCATTTAACAGCGCTGTTGAATTTGCAAAGTCGGCTGATGAAAGTGATTTTCTTTTGAGAAGAAAGTTCTTGTTGCACTTATTCTAAAAGTTCGAGTCTCCATAACCAACTTAAATACGCTTTTGTCTCCGTCAATTGCGGCTACATATTTGACTTGCGATTCCACACTATGGAAATTATATGGTTCAGCATATTCTTTTAACAATATCCACCAAGTATCGGTGTGAAATAAACTCATCTCAACACTTCAGCACCAAAGAACAAAACAAACGGAACAAAACAACCGCGGGCCAGAGAGCAGTGAGAAAACAGTCCGGTCGTCCATGTTTCAGTCAGGACTCCCAACATCCACTTCTATTTTCAGGCCTTCCTCCCCGTGAAAGGTTGACCTAATCTGACAGCATCAGTGCCAAGCCATCACATTGGCTTTGGTTGTGTGACCGAAAAAAAGACCGCTACCACTGACCAGCCTTGAGGAAAACCCACCAGTCCCTCCATCCAAGCTCCTCCTTCTTTTTTTACTTTCTTTTCATCACCATTTTTCCCCCCTCTCATTTGGATGAGAAGGAGGGAGGGGAGGGGGGTAGATAGCTATTGACATGCCACTGGAGGGCCATGCTAACAAGATCTCTCCTTCTTTTTTTTGTATCCCTTTTATGAGAGCAGCTGGTTTAAGTGGTCCTGAGAGTTTGGTGGAAGCGAAGCACTGACTCCATATTACTTCATATTGCCTCAGAAATCAAGCGAAAACAGGCCGTATCCAATGACTGAAACGTTTGCCATCAATGGTCATTGTCTCCCGTGAAGCGATGTGGCATACCTTGTCAGCCTTCGTTTAGCCTGCGATGCCGACAAATGGCCGACTGCAGAGGGAGCGAGTGGATAAGCCTGAAGCTTCTCTCAATCGAAAACATGCCGCAAGCTCCATAGCCGAGTAGCTCTATGCAGATAGAAGCTAGCCTAGCCTAGCTTAGCCCAGCCGCCCGACAGAGCACTTTAGAGGGCCTATGGGGGAATCAGTGGTTAAACACCAGTCGTTTTGGGCCCAGGCCAAATGGTAATTTACTGTAGTGCATGTCTGCAAAGCGGAACTGAGGGGACTCTGTGGTTCAGGCTATTATACACACATACACACACACACACACACACACACACACACACACGAAAGACGAGCAAGTTTGTGTATTATTTGCACACACATTGAAACACACACAAGATTTTCCCTTTTCTCCCTCTGCCTGACACTGTACAAGTGTACAAACCGCAAAGATGAACCGTGTGTGTGCTGCGCTGTAACATACACAAACACTCTCATACCCACACACACACACACACACACACACACACACACACACACACACGGCCTCTAGCTTTCGGTGTGTGCCAACAGCTCTCTGGCAAGGAAGGACTCTCCAAACCCGATTAGCAATTAAAATGAAAAGGAGCTTCTTAAAAAGCTCACTCAAACAAATTAACACAACAAGCTCATTAGAGTCTAGTCCCTGGGTATGTCAGTGAATGTACAGCTGAATAACTGGAACTGAAAAAACAGAACGTAACTTACACCTCAACTCATCCACATTCAGATGTCAATGAATTGATCTATTGTATGCATTTGGTTCACACACACACATCTCCCATTTGTTCTCCTGGTTAACTTTGCAAACATTTTAAGGAGTTTGAGGACAGGGTTCACTTGCTGATTTACAATTTGAGGCAATGTTATAGAGCACAGGGTCGGGTCTCAACCAAGCGCTGCCTTCCACAACATTTCATGTTTCTCCAGGTCAGCTGAGACAGCTAAAAAGAACATGTCCGCCCATGACCGTCAAGAGGAATTACAGCTGGAAATGTACTTGGGATGTGGTGTGCACATTTCAGGGAGGCAACAAAACACTGAACCAAAAGTTGATACAACTCAAACGTTCCGAGTGCAGAATTTACGGTTTCTCCACGTTCCTAGCCATTTCTCCAGTTCGAGTTTGTTTATTAGTTAGCGATATATCAAATGAAAATAATAAACAAAAATGGCCTCGGTGAGGAGGAGGAAAATAATTGCCCAGACGGTATCGTTCCAGCCCTAATCCAGCATACACATAAACTCACGACTTGACATCTGGGATTGAATCATTGCCATCGCCATGACGAACATTCGTGAAAAAGCTGAGTGATGAGGACGGAAAGAGGGAGTAACAGGTGAGGTTTCGAAGGAGTTTTTGGTCTCCCTGAATTCACCATTGACGACAGACATTTCTCATTAGGCTGGCTTACGTGTATTCCTAACCCACACGCTACTGGCGACTTCAGCATTCTTAGGCCTTTACATACAACTGCATGTCTTTTGTTAACAAAATAAGCCTTGGAGGCGAAGTGGACATTGAACGCATTAAGGCTTTGAAATTGAAAACGGTCCTGTAATTGCGACCCGGAGGAAATGCATAATCAGAATCTGATTGCTCGTTTAATCAGACTGTCATTATGTATTGGTTATCATATGAGGAGTGCCTTTTATTTGGCCACTGCTTACAAATTGTTTGACACGTAGTGTTGTGAAAATAATACGTACGCCCAGTGGCAACGTTTTCATCAAGAGCTCTGCGATGCCATACGTTTTTCATGCGAAAATAATTGGAATCTAGACATGAATTGCATAATGTAACCTGTCTGGCTAAGATATTTGATTTTGTGCTATTGTCCGACATGACCAATCCTGCTGTTTTGGATGTGTGGGCAATGCATTCTTAGCTCAGAGAATTCGAATGCGTTGAGTACAACGTCTCTTTTCGATCATTCCTGCCACTGTTTTGGGGTGTTAAGTCTCTTGGATAACAATTACTTAGTGGCGAACATGTTGGATATTCATTAGCACATGTAGAAATGACTGACAGTGCCATAACAATTCAAAATAAAAGTCCCTTAACCACAGCTGTCCTCTACCAGATGAATCACACCCAGTCTCTAGATGACTTTTAACCCAGTAACACCATAGACCTACCGTATTGTCAACCTAAGATGCAAATATACAGTGATCCACTGGTGTGATTGGAGTGAATTCAGCTCACACTGAAAGGCGTGCACGTGTTTTACTGCAAGCCTACTGGGCACCTACATGCACTTTTCAACGAAGGGGATGCAGTTTCTAAAGCCTGTTAGGAATACTGTGGATGTGCCTTTATGTGTGTGTGTGTACATGTATATGTGATGTACATGTGTGTGTGTGTTTGTGTGTGTGCGTATACTTACATTCGTACAAATAGAGATTGTTTGGCAGCCAGGCCAGGAGAAGAGTACTTCTCCACCAACGCCAGGGTGCTGAAGCCAAACTTGTGGATGGGCTCGTTGGAGTCCAGAGGGGGGAAGTCGGTGTCCACCTCGCCGTCGTCCTCTGCTATGTGGAGGCAGTACAGGTTCACGTTCTCGCTGTGGGAAAGAAGGAGAGATGGAGGGGCGCCTCCGTGAATGACGCGTCTAACATTGGCCGACGGCGTGATGGTCAACAGAGAAGTGGAAATGGAGCCTAACGGGCCCTCGGAGGTTTAGAGCAGACTAAAACCTCAAACTAGGTTTGGGGAGGGGAGGGGGGGAGGGGGGGGAGTGCGCTGATATTGCCATATCGACACGTGTGTGTGCACGCAGCCGAAATGGACAATTGCTGAATTTTTTAAATCGCAGTCCAACCTGTGGGTGAGTTCATGTTTCCATAGTCAATCGCAACCCTTTTAGTGTACCATCAAAACAAGACGACACCCCCCCCATTTTCTCCTCTCCTCATCCTAACCGGGGCCCCTCTTTCGCTTTGGCCCCTGTCCCGGTTCTTTTTTATCATGAAAATCACAGAGGGGCCCCAGCCACTGTAACACGGCTTTTGGGACCGCGACCACAACAAGACATCAAACAAAACAAACACTGACACGATTTACGCTTCTGGGTAATTACGAGACGGGGGTAATTAAAAAAAAAATAAGAAAAAAAAAGGTAGACAACAGAGAGAAGCTTGTTTCGCTGCTCTGTGTAAAAAAAAAGGGCATGGGGGGGGGGGTCAGGAATGTTAGTAGCTAGAATGACGGTGGGTGGCTGAGAGGGTAGACGATATTATGGCAGCTCTGATGGAGGTCCTCTGTTGATCCCTTTCGATTGGGTTGCTTGGTTGGAAAACTGGTCTCCGTTTCGTGGACGAGGAACGTGTCTATCAAAAGCTATTAGATTTTTGTATTTTTTATTAAAAATGGTCAAAGACAGAAGCTTTCTTTGTGTAAACATTTTAGTTAGATTTTTCTACAGGGTTTAAAAAAAACGTATATACACCAAGTCTGCAATAGACTATATATATATATATATACTCACACACACATCAGTTCATATTTTATAGAACACACTTACAATGTATTTAGTTCTCATGTTTCCTGCACATTATTCAGTTCAGATCTAGAGGTCTTGCTGAAATTTCAGGGGATACCCCAGAGTTAGGCAGCTGTGTGTGAATGTGTGTGTGCGTGCGTTCCTTATTTTCCCTGACACAATCTTGTGCTGCTGGCCCTAGTGGTAAAGACATCCTGTCAGCCAGCCTGTCAGCTCTTGTGCTGCTACTGTGCCCTTCAGAACAGGGAGGGGGAGAGAGAGAGACAGACAGACACGGAGAGACAGACAGAGAGCTGGGGGAAATCACAAACCGTCCGACGCTGCCTCCCCTTCCCCCCCTCTCCCACCCCTCTTCCCCTAGCGCTGAGCCACAATTATCCCCATCTCTCGCTCGTCCGTCTCTCCTTCCCATCCTCTTCCTGCATCCTTCACTTTCGCTCATTCTCCGTAGAACAACACATTGTCCAAAGACGTTCCCTTGTTTGGAAGAAGGCAGAAACCTCTTCGTCAGGGGGAGAGAAAAAAAATGGCCTCCCCAAAGCCCCATGGTGTCCTGTGGTAAGGACCAGAAAGTACAAGAGAAACAAACATGTGCACTACTAACTAAATAATATTCATTTATAGCAACAGATATTTGCACGAATGCACCACTTTTATAGGCCCAAATTCTAAACACGCCAGGACTGCAGATTTCTGTCCATTTGACATTTAGGTTACATTCATCTGGTGACTATTACTGCGGCCCCAGGCCTTCTCTGGGGAAGGCGCGTGCGTGTAGACGTTGGCGTGCGGTGTCAAAGGTCGCATCATTTACACTGACGGGAGGGGAGATGATCGCATGCCCTCCACTCATCCTCTACCTCTCCCTCTCCTTCTACTGTGTGGCAACACCCTCCAGGGGCGACCGGAGTTCCTCATTGCTATGCTGCTCGTGTCCCACCGCAACCTCCCAACAACTGTCCACTGTGTACTGGTTGTTTGGTTGTTGTTTTAAAAAGACCTGCCCCCCACCCCACCCCAACCCACCCCTCCCCACCTTCGCTTTTTCTCTCCATTCTTTCTCCTCTTTGTCGTCTCTCAACTGTTATCCACTTTTCAGCGGGCCCCGTGTCATAAATCCTTGTTGCGATGCCACAAACCCCCTGAGGTACATTCTTGCCCTGTTGGGAGGGAGACCCGTGGAGACTTATTCACAGAGGTGATATAAACCCCCGACAAAGGAGGGAGTAAGAACCGCTAAAGCTGGCATGCGTGGTCGGACGCAGAGGCATCAAAGCGGGAGAATGAACTGAGATGGAAAGATTACAGGCTGGAATAGAGATGTTGCTCTGCTGCTTAACTCCAACTCCATACTTGGGGATGTGGAAAAGAGTCCTGAGATGAAGGCGATTGGGTGGTTTTGGCTGTTGGATGGTCGGGACCTGGTGGTTCAGCAATGTGCTGGAACGATTTGTTTGTGTGCAAAAGGTGTTTGGAAATGTGGGTTTGTGTGCAAAAGGTGTTTGGAAATGTGGGTTTGTGTGCAAGCTGATGTGTATGAGTGGGTGTCTGTGTACAAGTGTGTGTATGTGTGCGTCTGTGTACAAGTGTGTGCGTGTGTCTCTGTGTGTGTCTGTGTGCATCTGTGGGCGTGTGTGCGCACACTTACTTGAGTTTGGGCTCCCGCCCCTCACTGGTGTACTGCCAGCAGATGAGGCCGATGAGGTCGTGGACGCGGGCGTTGGCGATGGTCACCACCATCATGGGATGCAGTTTCTCCTGGGCCGACTGCATCGAGAGGTAGACGTCAATCTTTTTGGTTGCGGTTGTACCTATATGGCCCTAGTTGAAACAAAGAGATGAAGGAAAACGTCAGAGAGCATCCTCATCCAAGCGCTGTGGCCAAGCATTGCATCCTCTCTCTCATCCTTTCTGGATGCTTCTGAGACATTCTTCAAATTCTGTAAAATACAAAAAAGAAGAAAAAGAAACAAATAAATGGCCACCTGCCTGTGATTAAGTTGCTTTAAATAATGACTGGTGGTGAGGTCCTTATAAATAACTAACAATAACATGGGAGTGGTCTCCCATGAAGGAAGAAGCTTAAATTATACACCGTCGACGGCGCCCGCTTTATATTCCACCTTTGCATGACAACATGTCCGCCGTGTGTTTATCGCTCCAAGGGGGGCGTGACACAAGGAGCTTGTGCGTTCGGCGTTCCGTTTACGTCCGCGGCGGAGAGGAGGGGACGGCAAAGTGAGGCAACGCGGGAACTTCTGGCAGGTATCATCGTGTAAACCGAGACGGAGGTGGAGATGAGGGAGGCTGGCTCTAAGGTCAAAGGCATATCAACACCGCGGCAAAGGGTATATTAAAACGGTAATTTACCGCAGTTCATTTTTGGTGCGGTTCGCTCACTGTGTCTGAGCAACTCTCTCTGAAAGTCATCGTGTCTCAAGGAAGTAGCAAAAGAACATATGCGTGACAATCGATCGATTCTTTATCTGAGAAACGTACATTCGGATGTCAGCATTAGTTGAGTTTTTCCTGATTTTAACCGGATAACTCCCCCCCCAAAAATGTCATGACCCCAATGTACAAACAGAAATACTTGATATCAATCAGATGAAGCACAAAAAAGGAAATGGGTCCGCTGTCCCGAATAAAATGATGTACAATGACAAATCTACAAGGTAAAACACAACACCTGTCAGAAAATGAAAGAGGAGGCTATTTGCGATGCCGAGAACAGGTAGAACTTTCCGGGGCCAAGGTGTGAGGAGGACCCAGGGCTGAATGTAATACATGGTGGCAGCACGGTTCAATAAGCTGAGGCCTGGAAATTAATTTGACCCCGGGAGATTTTTGTCGCCCAGTTCCGAGGACGGATGGAGGGAAGGAGGAAGAAGACGAGAACGAACGCGCTAAAAAAAGGTTGTGTTTTCCTCACTGGGGAGGCAGAGATGTAAAATTATCTGCACTGGAGGTTGTTCAGTTTTCCTCCTGTTAAGAGAAGACATGTTGGAACATGTCGATAATGTACGTCGCTATTCGGAAACGATTCGCGATCGGCACTTGGGGTTTGCAGTTGCAGATCTGCATTTTGAAAAGACGAATGAAAATCCGTTGGCATACTTGAACCCAGGTGCTCGTAGAACTAATAATGAAACGACAAGCAGAAAACGGCCACTGCTGGAATCTGAGCTTTGCCATGATCACCGCTCTCGTTTTCAAATGTGCTGGTGCTGCATTAAGGTAGAGACGGATCAGCTCTGATAACGTATTCAGGGGGGGGGGGAGGCTACACTACATTATCATGTATGGAGGCATGGCCTTTCTAAACAAGCAGCATTCAATAAAATGTGACCATTTATTTATTTAATTAGTAAGAAGAACAAGGGAAAAAAAGACATTTTTGGAGGCCTTTCATTAGCATCTTCAGATAATGGGTTTTATGCACGCATTGTGCTTCCCGTTGACAGCGGCAATTTCTTAAATGGCGCATTTATTGTTTTTTAATCATGCCAGAAAGCCTGAGATGCAGGCCCTTTCCCACTGACCCGTGAATAATGAAGCATCAAGCGTTTCGACTGACTGAGAGCGCCAAATTATAAAGTAATTTGGACCCAAAAACACTATTCCCCCCCCCCCCCCATCGCAGGGACCCAGATGTTTTCGGAGGCTCCAGTGGCCACGGGGCAGCTGTGAGAAAACCTCTGCGTCATCTGCATTGCGATCGCAGCGCAACTGCACCACCAGCGATCTGCCAAACGTGCAGACGCCCCGCCTTTCTCTCCTCGACCCCGTGCTTTGATGAAGCACTTCATTACGTGACAACCCAAAAACATAATAGCTAAGCAGTTTACCCTCCAGCCTCTGGTTTGGAGTATTCTCATGTTATGAAAAGAGATATACCACTGATAATGAATGTCTATTTCAACTTGCTGAGGAAAAAAGCGATCGTATATTATGTTACTAAAATAACAAATGCATGTGACAAGGAAAATGAAAAGAAAAGATGTATTATATTATGCTGACAAAGTTCTTAGGTCATCTAACAAATGTTGGTCAACAAACAAAAACTGGTAAACTAGCAAATGTGTTCAAGAATACTCACCATTATTGGCAAAAGTACAAAAGAAAGAATTGCGGTAAACCCAAGTCAGAACATGTCAAGCACCGTTTCACCAAACGCTGTGTTAGGTCAATGAATGTTGAAAGTGTTTGTTTCAATTCAACATTTTTTACCGGATGCAGATTCTTCTTTTCATACAAGCTTTCAATCACTTTCGTTGCTGCTTCTCTGAATGCAGCTGGGCAGGTGATAAACCGTACAGGGCACAGCTCAATATCAGGCAATGGAAGCAGCGTAATTTAAAAACATCCAAATGGGCCTACTGCTTTTATGATGCTGTCGTTCGCTAGGAGCAGCTCTTGCTAACGTCATCCTGTCCAAGGCATCATTGCTATAAAACACTTGTTTATTTATAATAGGCATGAACAGAAAAACTGGCAGGTAGTATATACACGTGACAAATAGAAAAGATAACTGGCATGTATATGGCCAGTTAAATGTGAGCATGATCTTTAACTTACGTTATATATGTGGCAGTATGCATGCACATATATACACGCACGTATTTCATGCATGAAAGTGTGTGTAAATGGAAGCTCAACATGATGTTGAGGGTGAGAGACCTTAACTTCCTGTCAGATCATCTGAAAATGTACATTTCAGAGCAGAACGACAGTGAACATCTGTGTTTCAGACGTCCGGCAACGATAATCTGAGCAGCAACTGCATATCTCGGAAGGCCCGTTAGAAATGGGGGGAAAAAAAATCAAATCCACTGGTACATAATTTCACTTAAGAGCCATCATCAATTATGCCATGTTAAAGTGTTAAAAGGTATTTGTTCTCCTGCAACTCTTTTGTCTCCATGTAGATGATGGCTCAAATAGACACAATTTCCCTAATCATGCCTTTAATTAGACTGCGATACGCAGGCCTTCTATGCTATGGCTACACTCTTGGAATGGTTGCTATGGTGATGTCTGGGTGGGGTGGCGGTGGGTGGCTATGGTGCCTTGAGGTGTTGGAGGGAGGGAGAGGGAGGGAGGGAGGGGGGAGGCTGTCTGTGCTTTTGATTATCTGGGTCTGGGAGAGGGTTAGACAAGCAACCACACCTCCAGGGCTGACGATGTAGTGTGCCCAGGTGCCAATGTCAGCTAGAATTCGACTCCAGCTGTGCAACAAAGAAAAAAAAAAGGTGTTGAAATGCAATTATTCTCCACACTCGCGTCGAACTTGAAGGAGTGGCACGACCCAACCAGTGTCCTTGCCGCACGGCGAGCGTTATCGAATGACCTTTCCTTCCAACCATCTTAGCCCTGTCCCGTTTGCGCTCTGAAGAGAGTTCTGGAAACGTTCTCTGACGTCAAGCTGCAGGAGAGGTCACGTACGCGCTTCCCTTGTTGTGGTTACGGCAACAATCGTCGCCCTCTGCGACGGACGTGGCAACAAGCAGGGGCCTCACCTTTTGATTGCTTCCGCTTGAGTAACATGATGTACGATCTGAGGAACTTCAGGGAGAAGGAACCAACCGATACCCACAAAAGGACTAACAGAGTTCCAACTCGGCTGCCTTTCCCGCCTGTCAGCCGATCTCACCGCGATGCCGTCTCAACTGGATCTCTTGCAGCTACTTAATTGCACCCCTTCGTTAAGGGGGGAGCAAGTAATAAGCAGATAAATTCTCCCGTCTGACTGCCAGCGCTTTTACGGTTGGGCCGCCTCCCCCTGAACGATGACAACATGTGATTAACTCTGTTGGGCAAGGAGGACGTGGAGGTCCCTCCATTGTAAGTGACAGTCCTAAGTGCTGGGCTCCTTACAGAACGTTTGGAGCGCCACTCCTCACACCCTTACCCTGCTGTGTTCACCATCCGCTATTGTTGATTCCGATGCGACTCGGCGTGGCGGAGCAGTTTGCGTGCGTGCGGTGTGAATAAGGGGATTTCTTTTTTTCCTCTTCTTTTTTTAGGACGACTGTCGGCCTTGCTCAAGGGGAAATTATACATTGCTGTTCGGAGGTGTAGTTACTGTTGATGATGGGATGATAGCTGGAAGGGTCTGACTTGGCTTGAAAATACAGTCTATGTGAAAAGGGACTCACTGTGTGTGTGTGTGTGTCACATGTCACATTTACGCATCAACAGGCCGTGCGAATCAATGCACGTATTGTGAAGACCAGAATTGATACCGTGAACTGATCTGTGGCTTGGCAAACAGCAACCCTGCAGACTAACCACGGGCTCCGTGACGTCGCAAACGAGGACGTCGTTCTGCTTGAGATTCTCTTATCCTTGCCTTTATGGTGAACAGACCTGAACACATAAACGATCAAAGCACGAGGCCATTCAACGCGAGCCACAGTTCGCAGACTTTGAAGCCGACTTGGTAGCAAACCATTTTTACAAGAAAGCAAAGATGAGTCGATTTTGAATGCATTTAACACTTCAAAAGAACCTATATTTAGTAACCACAACAAAAGGACTTTGACAAAGAGCAGTTGCCATCCTAGAGTCTTGCAAAGGCTAAGCTTCTAAATCATGTTTTCTGAAGGATTTGAATGAAAATGATTAACTGAAAATGCACCATGATATCATTTAGGCCGTATCACGGAGCCGTTCATCTTCTGTTATGAGAGCTCAAACTTACAAAGAACATGTGCAGCGACGTCGGAATGGTCATCGTCACAAGCGCAAGTTGGGATAAAAATGGCTGACTTCATTTCAAACTAAGTAGATTTGGTAGCATGTTTGGTTACTTCCTCATAAAACCTGGACAATACTTAATGATTTCCATATCCCCTATTTCCCTCTACTCGACCTTTCTTCACACACACACAAAGGATCATCCCTCATCCAAATATGTAGCCACGTGCAAAATAAAATGCAGTGATGGACTATTTTCTTAATTGCTTAAGGGGAACTTCAGTGTACATGTCACCATAAGACCTCCACCTATAGGTACTGGAAACAACACAGTCCAAAAATATAATAATACTAAGGGAAGGAGAGAGAGAACATCCTTATGCACTCTACCTGTCGGCACATTCATCTTAAAATTCAATTGAATTTAATCCGAGTCCGGCATGTCTGACGCGGTCCCGCCGCAAAATGTGATTACGGTGACTGTACTTTTTAAACTGCTGTCAAAGGCGGGCGTGGCAAAGGTCTGGGTAAACATCTGCCGGAGCACATGGACGCCTCTCTTTACTCCAGCCGAGGATCAAAAAGCTTGCGATGAATCTTGATCTGACCACCGCGCAGCCTGGCCTCTAATACACGACACGCAAAGAACGCTGGAGCAAATCACGTTACACGCATGTCTTTTGGCACACAAACACGGTGAAAACAGCAAACCGGACGCTTTTTGCGCAACCCGTCCGAGAATTGCCGCGGTGACAAATCAAGAATTGGGCTTTTGAACAGGCTTGGATTAGCAGTAAACAAATGTCCTTAGAAAAGGCCAAAAAATTTGGCTATATTATTCGTAATGTGATTGTTCATATTGAAGAAAGAATGTCTTTACAGCCATATTTCAGCATATTTAATGCTAAAGCTAACAAAGCTAATGCCTTTAAGCCTACTCTTGGATCATGGAAGTAGGGTATCATTAAAAGTTATATGTAATGTAAATATTATTCCTGATGTTGGAGATATTACATGGGTTACAACCGGCTTTGCCCCCTGATGACGCCAGAGGAGACATTTTTTGGCATGAATCAAAGACTATTTGTTTAATCTGAGCCACCAGGTTGTCTGCAAGCAGCTAAGGCACTTTGCAGTGACCTTTGCTCTTTCCTACAAATCCCTGTAAAAGGCCCGGGCAATTCGCCCTGACATTTATTCGACACACAACTCTCGCAGTCTGCTCTTTTCTCCGGATCATGCGAGTCTGAGAGCAAAATGACAGAAAGAAGGTCACCGAAGCCTTTAGAGACTTGCGCTTGTGCCATTAGCGTTGAAGAGCTGCTCAAAAAATGGCAATATACATCCTGAGATGGCTCCCAATTTTTTAGGAATTACTGCCTAAGTGGTTGTAAATGACATCCCCACATGCCCCCCCCCCACACCTCCACCCCCCCTCCCCCCAAAAAAGCGTGAGGCATCTGGGGAGGTATTGAATAGCCAACACTTTTGGGGAGTAAGACAAAAAACGGGAAGTTTTTTTCCCCCCCTCATTGTCAGTGTTACTCAGTTTTCCATGACTTCATTTTACAGTCCAGTAAGTGTTTATGGTACCACTTTAACAACTAAGATGGGAAATGGCAAAAACCAGGCAACTTATTTTGTAATCCCATTTCAAGTAATAGCTCAGCTACAATGCAACAGATAAACAAGTTACTTCCAAGAACATGTACGGCACACGTATACTAGATCTACTAAATCATGAACTGCGGAAAAAGCACTGTATCGTACACATCCTCTTTGCTAAGTACACAAGTGCTAAAAAGGGATGTCAGCAACATGGTTCTGAGGTCCAAGCACAAGTGACTCACAGTGACGTACAACGTTAAAACAGAGGTGCGACTCACCTTCCCGTCGAATTTGGAGTACTCGTTAAAGGGGTTATTGAGTTGCTGAGGGCACTGTTCCAGTCGCAGGGACAGGGTGGACTTGGTACCTGTGGTCTTGGGCCTGTCCTTGAACTCCCGCTTCTCAAACAACGACCCCAGGTCCTCCGCTGAGAGTTCGAGAAGAGCGTAACTGAGTGAGTTTCACAGCCAGAACCGGACCGATTCTCAAATCGAAAGCGATTCGTGCCGTCAAAGGAGAGCGCTTTGGAGGTACAGAGGACTTAAGTTTCTGAGCAATTTCGTTTGGATGGACATTAACATACCTGATTGTGAGGACGACCTTTCTTTCCACTGAATATTTTTGCATTTGATCTGGTTCTGTCGCTCCTTCCTTAGCCTTTCAAGTCTTTGAGCTTTAAAAGGGAGAAACATTTTAGTAAAAAGTTAAGGAATTATAAACACATATACAGTTTTTTAAAAGTTTTTTTTACCCATAACACCAGCATATTCCTTTCATAACAGTCCACATGCCCTCGTCACAGACATAACATACGAAACTGGCAATTCCAGACTGACTAAAGTTTATTTGCAGTACATTTGACATCTAGAAAAGAGAAAAAAGAAAAAACACCTTTGAAAAGGTGCGAGTTTGGCTCAAAGTAAAGCCGGAAGGAAAGAGAAACACTCGCTGGCCTGTGTCAAGCCTGTCTACACCCCCCACCACCACCCCCCACCCACTGCCCCCCCCCCCCCCCCAGACACAAAACACATACACGCAAGGCTGCACTCACAGTGGCGAAACTCGCATCTCACACTTCTCGCTCAAACGCATTATTGTCTTTTCATCGCCCCCATTTTGTTCTTACCGGCCACCCCGGGTTTTTCCCGTCTCTCTTGTTGACGTCCTGGTGAGAGAGCCCCTTAAGACGATGTCCTCGGGAGGACAAACTCATGAACCTCCAATGCTTTCACCCTGTACCATTTTAAAACCCTTAACCATGACCAGCATCCCCCAAAAACCTCAAAGTCGGGAGAGCCAAAAGGATGTGTTCTAGCCATGCTCCAGACACCTCTGGGCTCCCTCCGATTCTAACTCCAGTCACCAAGCAAATTCCCACGCACATTTCTTTTGGTCAGGACAAATGCAACAGTGTAGACTGCAGGGCACACCCAACCTTTTTATTTATTATTATAATTTTTTTTTAATCAACCCCACTCTGTCTAATCCATCTTTTCCCCTTGCCAGCAATGATTTAATTCCACACAAGAACATTCTGACATGACACACAAAGCAGCCCAAACCCACAAAACAGATATGAGGATTAACTTCAATTTACAGCGACTGACAAGGCCGGGATGATTAAACTTTCCCCTGTGTTTTTGAATGTTTTAAAACTGGGCTTGGGTGTAATTCTGGGCTGTAAATTATTCTTTTTTTGGCAGCACTTAAAAAGTTGGGATCAGTAGGGAAAATGTAGGCGCATCCACTGAAAATGGACATATTGAGCGCATTAAGTGTTTGCTCCCTGTCACGTAACAACTGAGTGCAGTGACAAGGAGTGATTGACAGCTCATTTTAACCAATCTAAAATCTGCATTCAAATTAAGAACAGAGATTAAGTTGAACTGGTTATGTAACGTTGGCTAGAAAGGCAGACCGGACACTGTATCTGCTCACAGCAGGCATACTGTGCAGTGGACTAATTAGCGATTGTTTGGTAAATAAATTCAAACTGATTGCATCATATTATGGTTGATCCATAATGATTATTTGCACTTGCACAAATGCTCCCATATACATTTTGGAGGTCACAGAGATACAGTTTCGGGAGCACATGCAACCAAAACGGTTGCAATTTCAAGCCCTACGGGACACATTCAAGATTTAAATAACCCTGAATGAAGAGTGAATAGCCCTCTGCACCTTAACTGACAATGAAAGGGTTATGAACAGAGCAAGGAGGTTCTGTAAAACAATCCAGTTCATGTGAGTGACAGAGCGAACAAAGGCATCCTTTCCATGTACAATTCAGCCCCCCTCTAATTGCCACAGCTTCTGCCCATGATTGCTCCGTCAATAGTCCCTAAAATAACGAAGATGTAAGCCTCTAAGACAACAAAAGCAAACTACGATGACATGCAAGACCGTGAACGCACATTCCCAAACCCAAACGTCTGATGGAAAATGTCATTCCAAAAACTCAAAAAACGGATGGGTTTAGTAAGTTTTGAACTAAATATCCTCAGAAACGTACATTGCTGTGACTTCCAATTCCTTGTTCGTTGTCAAAAAAACGATATAAACCCAACTCATATGGTACCTAGAAGCCTATTGGTCTCTTCTAAAACATCATCGGGTTGGCTACATAAATATCCATCCAAGCGTAGCATTTCCACCACTTTATTCCTGTCAGAGTGGAAAGCTTCACCTTAGAAATGAGCTTGCCCCCATAGTTGATTGAACGTACACCTCTCCTTAATTTAGCCACTGAATCAAATTGACAAACTGAAATGGATTAAGAGAAGACATAATCCACTGGGCCTGATAAAAATGCAGCCTCAGATTGTGTGGCGGGGCGGACAGTTCACGCAGAAAGTGAAAGAAAGAACGTCCGTCTTTGAAAATCAAACGACAAGTTATAATGAGAGGAGAGCACTGAGCAACGAGTTTGTCTTAGCACAACCTACTCACTTCTCACTGTGATGTGGCAAGCTTATAGACAATTACGTCAGACAAATGCTTTATTGGTGCAACAGAAGAGGTCAAATTAATTCCCAAAGAATCAGAAACCTTAGTGCTATTACAAGTTTGGTAGGGAAGCCACTGAATTGGGCTTCAACTGTAAGAACTCTAGTGAAACTATTCAGTTCAGAACGTTGTGATTTTCAAAAGACGGACTTAGAGGCAGGACTGAGGTCAATTGGATATGAACCAATTTGGTACGTCAATTATAGATCGCTCATTAGCAAACTTTCATCGTGAGCTGTCTGAATGGAAGGAGCATTGACCCCAAAACCTGCTTTTGGATGCTTTCACTTCCTGTTTGGCTACAACTTGTGGCATTGATGGATATTTCAATAGCAGCAAACCAGTACCTGAGAAGTTTCGCCAAACACCGATCAGGATCCCCACACAACAGCCCCCAAAACACAACTAGCACACTTTGTAAATGGTCAACCTTCCACTAAAGGTTGACCACAGCCCATCAAAAGTGTCTCAGCGTAGCATCACGAGTTTGTTAACAATTTAAACTAACCCTGCTAGTCTAGATCTTTGTTAAACCAAAAAACTGGTTCTAAATCAATGTTTATATACACAGAGACACTTGATATATGCCCCAAATACTAGATAGCAAGCAACTAACCCCTGTGTAGATTTACCTGTGTTGGACCGTCGGCGAATGCCAAAGTCCCAGCTGGAGGTTATGTCCATGGACTGGGAGAGGTCACAGCCTTGGCTTTCCCCTCCGCCGCTACCTCCCTCGCTCAGGAAGCCCGACCCCAGCGACCCGCCACTGCTGCCGGGCACCGAGGCCAGTTGGCACTTCTCCAAGTCTACGTCGTGGTCGATTAGCACCATCTCGCACATGCCCGTGTCGTCGCTAGTCACGTGGGACTGTCGAATGTGGGCCAATATAATGGCTGGGTTGTCCAAGAAAGCCATACTTCGGAGTACCCGTTTGTCGTCCCGTTCTGCGCGTCCTCTCTCTCACCTTCGTCCCCCTCTCCTCCTCCTCCTCCCCCTCCTCCACCACTAACACCACCACCACCACCACCACCACCTCACTCCCTTCCACCTGCCGTGTCTCCCTCTCCCCCTCTGTCTCTCTCTTCCTTTCGGTCTCCGTCTAAAGGTGTTTAATCACTCTGTGGGCCTGTGACTGGTGCAGTGGGGACGTCTTCTTTTCTTTCTCCTTCTCTTCAGGGTTATTTTCTCCGCTCCATTGTTGGACATGTGTGTCGGCCTGCAGGGAGTTGGGCAGTTAGAAGAGGTTATTATCTTCATTAGCTGAAGGCTGACATTCTTCAAAAGACTGTCATGGGTTACAAAATAAATCACTCCAATGTCAGAGGACCCCAAATAGTATTATTACAACAAAGTGTGTGTTTTAAAAAAAACTTTTGTGGTGGTTGTAGACATACTGTGGCTGGCTATCTTAGACATTCCCCAGTTTCCGACAATAGTTTATTACAGCAAACTCCAAGCTTTTAATGAAACCCATTGAAAAATTGTTATTCCCAGACATAGAAAAATCCAAATATTTTAAGTATGATTTTATGCTAATTGCTTAATTACAGTGCAATTAGCCTATTATGGCTTTGCTGGAGGTTGTCTTAATGAAGCATGACAACATATCCAAGGCACCTGTGAGTCCCTCCAGCTGTCAACACAGAAACATTACATCATCATAAGTAGCAAAGTGACAAAGTGGTGTCATTTGCAAACTCCCCTCTTGTACGGCAGACAAGCACAGGCAGCTTTGCATTAGCTGATATTTTTGTCCTTGTTAATGTGTGTGTGTGCATGTATTCGATGTGTGTGTGCGTGTGTGTATTCAATGTGTGTGTGCGTGTATTCAAAGTGTGTGTGTGTATTCATCTCCATTTTTATCACCATCTTTATTTGGACAGCTGGGTATGGATTGTTTTGATAAACAGTGATCATGCCGCCAAGCTGTCAAGAGAAACAACTGAGGACGTCACATCTCAGGATAGTTGAGTGCAGAACCTTTCATATAATTATTGCTTAATATCGTCCTTCATGTGACGACAGCCTTCAGAGATAACTTGTGTGACTTAACACATACTTGCACAGCGGTAGCTTAATAACTGTCACCACCAATAAATTCATGTAATTTCAATATGCTTACAGCTATAAAATTGTTACTACAATGTAAATAATGAGCGAATCTTTATATTTTTCATAATCCTTCTTGGGTTTGACCAATCCCAACAGGGAAAACAATGCCATGTCGTAGGATAAACCAGAGCGGATCTAGGATAAACGCCTTCGAATTAGCCTTCGAAGAATGCGAAAGGCTATCACTTCCGTAAACAAAATATGTTTTGACGTTTGACATGATCAATACGATGACTTCAAGCTAAAAACCTGTTACACGACCCGGTCATTCACAACAGAAGTCGCACTCTGTTGACATTATCAACATGAACCAAATACAGGTGAAACAAACGGGGACAAACATTCTATAACACAAACTGAAACTGTAGTGTTGTATGCTGACAAGTTATCTCGCGTGCGCTCTGGCTGTTGCAAGCTAATAGTAGTAGTAGTAGTAGTAGTAGTAGTAGTAGCTAGATTCTTGCTAGCAAGCTTGAACCTTTCAATGTTGTTATTTAAGAGGGCCTTTCTCGTCACTGCAAATGAAGTATGGCATTCGGAATGCAAACTTCGAACACCGTGTATAACGTTAAGGGGTTGTCGGCCAACCAGATCACAAGCTAACAGCTGGTTATCTGGTTCAACTACTTGGATCGTAGTGCGCGCAAGCCGCTATGTTCTGTGCTGCCTGGTAATATGGAAAGCTACAGTATCCAGCTAGCAACTTGCTAAGTGCAGTGATTGGCAATGTCATGGGACTTCTTTGGCCGAGTGAACATTTGTCAAATTAAATTTCTTGATCACAAGGACATCTTGTCGAGCATATTTCAAATGAATTGATGTTCCATTTCCATATTCTCATTCAGTTTCCAATACGGAGGTGTATGGATTAGCAAACTAGCTAGCTAGCGCGGGCCTTGTTAGCGAGGCTAATGCTAAGCTGGTTGGTTGGCTTGATAGCTAGCTCTTCAGAAAGAAAAATCAAACGTACCGTTATGCATGCCTTGTTTGAAATAAGGGATTATCCAGGATATACCGTATCATTTGTGCATACTTCCAATAATACTGTCTCATTTCAATAACGGCGCATTAAACACTATAATCAGTTAGAAAATCACAATTAACCATGACAATGTTTTACCTCCCTTGCTAGATGCAGTTCCTGTACACAGGAAGTGAAGTATCTAAACGCCCCCTCCAGAAGAAGACAGACGTTCTGCAGAACCTATTACATTCAAGTGTGTGAATTGGTATCACCTGAACCAATGAACAGCGATGTAATGTATTGCACATACTATATTTTCATTCATAATTTGTAACGGCCGTTATTTGATTTGAAACATGATTTACAATCACATCCACAACTTTGTAGACTATTTATGAACTTGTGTATATTTGGGTTTAACGAGTTTAACAGGAAAGTAAACAAGTAAAATAACTGACATTTTCTCTATGCACAAGACAGAGTGAGAGAGTGAGGAGTAGACATGAATGTGTCTTGTCTCTCAATCTGTAAAATAAACATCCCATTTGGGACGTTTTCAAGCAGTGGATGTTGGGTTCCTGACGAGAAGGAATGGCGAGAACGGTAGATCAAGTCCCCAACTGTCATGTGTTAATCATACCCAGACCGAAACACAATCAATCCCCTAACTGGTACTCTATACCTGTGATCTCATATTGCGTTTGTGTAGACTAGTATGCTTTGACAGGAGCATATTTCAGTGATAAATGCAACATCCATTGCAGGGGCTCCTCTCGCTCAACTCCGGGGAGTGGTGGTGTGCTGGTGGTACTTCAAGGTCAAGCAAAAAGCAAGGGTCATCATATAACTCTGGGAGAAAATAACCGAAAATAACGAAAACATGAAAGAAAAACGTTTATTGTCCTCGCCCCACCTCTACAACAGTTAAATCGTTCTTGTACAGGGTTTTTTGACAAACAGTTTGTTTACATAGTGTTTCGGGAAATGTATTCACGAACACAGGATTCTTGCTCAAAATCACAGGAGAATTTAATACCAGCCGGTTAAACAAGCCCACAAGAAACTGTTTTCTATTTCTGTTATATAAACATTTACTGAAATATTCATTCCCAATCATGTTGTTGTTGCTAGAGTCTTACATTAAGTGTAACTAACTTGTCAGCCATTGTTCTTTTTTAAAAAAAGGCTTCTTACCATTGTGCTCAGCGTGAACACAACAGACTGTGAACAACTGATACAAAACATATTGCATCTTTCAAACAACTATTAAAACAACTGCAAATCTGCATTGCAGAACTGTAAAAGAACTAATCATGGAAATTAGGTTTTCTTTGTAATATTTGCAGAGTGATGGAAAAGAATCCCTCGCCCCCACAGAATAGTTTCATACTGCACTGTTGATCTCACTGTGAACTATACTATTCTCCCAAATCTAGTGGTTGTATTGGATACATGGGATCATTTTGGGGATGTGGTGTTAGTTTAATAAGACACAAAAACTGTCCTACATCCCACTGTCAAACAAAAAGAGGAACAAAACACGACTGACATGGTTTACAGTGTATAGCCAATATCTGTAAAAAAAATATATATATATATCCTAAAATTGAAGTTGACAAAAAATATGATTTCAAGTCAACCAACTCTTAAGTGAGATTTTTCCAAAAGCCAAATAAGAATGTGATCTTTTAGGCTATCTAAAGTTCTAACGAGCTGTATCTAACGTTAGGATATTTAAACCTGTACCGTATTTAATTGCAGGACAAATATATGTATTTGTTTCTGCTCAGGCATTCAATAACTTTATAATGGTGTCACAACAACCTTTAAGGAGGACTATGCAAATAATCCGCACATAAAATCTCCATGGAAAGCATGTAGTCTATACCACGGGTGGGATACTATCTCTGAAATATATCATTAGCATATTTGACCGTGAGTGTCTTGAGAATTCTATACCACAGAGACCCGTTCTCCACACTCACCAAGAATAGGCACTGAGGTCCTGTGAGCAGATAATTCAGTATAAATCGGCGCACCTTTCCAAGCACATAGGCTATGGTATTATTCATTCTCCATCCAGATATTTTTCTCTTGTTCGTCCATCTCCAAATATATCTTACGGCGGCAGTGACAGCATACCTTTTGTGCATAACTCCTTTACAATTAGAAAAGTACAAGCTAGTGAATGTTATGCTTACACAAAAAGAGTGATCTTATTGTTGGCATCTCTCTTCGTAATAATTATGTATTTTAGTTGAAGGCATGTAGTGGCGAAAGCGTGCAATCCCGAAAGGGGTGGAGCATAAATGTCCACAGTGATCTTCTATTTTTTGTGCTCCTCACTCCAGCTTTCAGTCTATCACGTCCTTGCTGGTCGAGTGGCACCTTGTCAATCGCTAGCTAACCATCGAAAGCCGTCATGCAACTGAATGCTAATCAGTTTTACAGTATACATATTACGCACCGTTTTTGATGCGTAGCCTAATAATAGCCTATATCTTACATTTTTTGTGTCAACGTTGAACTTTGAAAAGTGGCCAAACAGTTGGCTATTCTCCTCATCAGCATCAGTATCTTCACGATTGCTGCAGGTATTGCATTGCAATTAGAGAAAGAAACTGCAGTTTACAACTTTCCTTTTATTGACGTCCACGCGTAGGCTTCATTTTTTGTTTGCCCTGGAGTTGCGCTTGGATTGTTGGTTCATTGGAATCTTGGAAGTTTGACGTTTGAAGTTTGAAGAGCTGAATGAGGATGAAGCCAAAACAGAACGCACGGTGGAAATTACAGTAATCTGGAAGACGTTTATTCGGACAACAGCGAATGAATTGTGCATACCTATTTTCGTCGCTTTTCTGCGCTACTATATTAATATTGCAGATGATCGTTGAGTCGCATGCATAGGCTACCCTGTGAGTTGAAAAGTGCAAGCGGAAAATAATCAGATAATAATTGTACAGGTTAGGCTATAGCTAAAACAGCCTTGTATTCCAGTGTATTGATCTCGTATCTGTTTGCGTCTGGACTACATTACGCCTGTGATTGAGACCATCCACGGTATTTTCTCTTTTTTTCTGTGCGTGGTCCGTCAAAAAGCGCATTGATTGAGTTGCGGTAGATATGGAGGAACAAGCCCGGATAATGCAGGCACTCAGCGGCGTGACTCTAGCTGGTCATCCGGTACAGGGAGGCATGGGACTACCGCCGCCTCACGGACACGAGGGTACCGATGGGGATGGAAGAAAACAAGACATTGGGGACATTCTTCATCAAATTATGACAATTACTGACCAAAGTCTGGATGAAGCGCAAGCAAAGTTGGTCTCTTTTAATCATAGATAAAAATTGGCCAGATAGGGATAATTGTCTATGTTCAAAAACATGATAATTAATCTATTCGTTTTTTTAAATGATTGAGTAATGAATGAAAATACTTTATTGTCCCGGTACGATTGTCTGGTGATGTTCAATAATTAATAAATTTAATTGATTATGCAATTGGTTAAGTTGTTCAGCCTAAATTGCACCATCGTAACTGATCTGAGGAAATAGAAAACTTTAAAAAGCATTTTTAAACTTGTGTTGTGTTAGAATTTGGCAAACTATTCCCGCCGAAAAATACTAAGTAAAACAATTAATTGATAAGGATCTACAAGTTACAACTCTATTATTGTTACTAACTAAGAATTATTTTATTGTCCTTATTGACATAGGAAACATGGATTGAACTGTCACAGAATGAAACCAGCGCTCTTCAGCGTTCTCTGCGAAATCAAAGAGAAAACGGGTAAGTGAAAATAGCGATATCTTGTAGTTAGTTGAGAAGTCATTGAATTGAGCGGCCACTGCATCGCTTATTGTTTATTTTAGAGATTTTCACTATAGTTATCCCATCATCTACCGCCATGTTTGCGCTTCAATTCGTATTTCTATGTGTATTCGGTTAGACAATGCAACGTACAGATGTGGTGAGCAGCAACACACATTTGTATCATCGACACAATTCGTCGGGGGGAAGCGAACATAGCATGCAGTCAAGAAGCGGGCGACCAGTGTGCCTCAACACCTATCTCTCTTTTGACTCGCGCTAACTGATGATCCGTGTCCGAGCAGTAGACATGCATTCAGCATAGGTTTCTACTATCATACGAAGATAACATCGAGACTGCTGTGGTGGAATTCATGTTGGTGTAAAAAATACCAAAAACAACACACGAATCATTGACCATTGAACATATGTTTAAATCAGTAGTGATTAATATAAATAGCTATAGGCTACGCGACAAAAGCATTGCGCCTCATTAAGAACAAACTACTCAGGCTGCTGTAGGCTATGTCAATTGAGAATACAATTTTAGTTAATATAGGCTATATATGTTCATATAGGCCCTGTATAAATTAATTATTAAGCAGAAATATAACCAGTGTTTACTTATTTGAATCAATAATTTGAGAAAAAAAAGAGGAAACATAAACCAAAGTTGAGGAGCCGTTTTAGAATACCTGAATGAGATACACGCTATAGGGTCACCTAAAAGGTGTCGATGAGGTTCAGAAAACGTGCCACGGAGGCATCAGTGATAAACTGGTGACCAACAAGTTCAGGAATCATTATCAGGGCACCGGGAAAAGTGGTGAGGAATTGACTGTTGGAACTTCATAACTTTAAATGCAGGCCACTAACATTATGAGAAAAAAACTAAAAGACACATTTGTAATTTCATGGAGCATACATCTGTAGAGATTAGTTTAAGAACTGCTGAGTGTCTGAAAGGTATACAGTGTGGCTATGGAATTATGCTGAAATCTTCTCAACTCAGGCATATACACACACACTCAAACGCACACACACACACACACACTTCATTCATATTTCTTAAACATCCACATAAAGTAAGTATTCATTTTTTTTCTTTGTATTACTAATTCAATTGGTATTGTCAGAGTTTTACAAAGTACATTGTAGCAAATGATTAAAAATATTGCTCACTTGTGTAAGCCTAGTCTTTTTGACAATATCTCCTTATTATATTCCACTTAGACAAGGTATTAGTAAACCATTTTTAAAGTGGGGTTTGGCACCTTGAAGTCAAAGAAGATGATTACCAAATTGCACAGTGTCCCAGTGCAGTTACAGTCCTGTATTGCCAACTGTAAAGTCTAGAGACTCCTATCATAGTTTTATTGCACGTTTATTTTCTTGTATTCCTTTTTATTTGTTGTAAATCACATTTAGTGCAGGACATGCACAAGTTCTGCTTCTAAGAGGATTCAGGAGGGCTTGGATTGTTAACTCTGATTGGTCGTTATTTTTTTACGCCCACTAGGATTGGCTGGTTACTCATCATGGAGAAAGTCAGTGGTGAATACTGCAAATCTGTTGATATGGAAAATATCTGTGATGGGAATACTCTATGTGTTCGTGAAATGCTGTCTGGTGTGATTTAAAGGGATGCCATAGGCAGATGAAGCTGGCTGGTGTAGTATAAAATTCACCCACACATGACCAGAGATCCTTTGAATTTTTATTTTTAATAGATCCACCCTGAATATTCTCGTAGGTCATTCATACTAGGGTGGAAACATCACTTGTGCTTGGGATGTATGCAATATAATAAGCAGTATAGAAAAATAAAAACGGTCATTATGCAACGTTCTTGCTAATTAAAGTATGCTTTTATGAGAAATGTTAACAAATTGATCAACTGTAATTGGGTGATGTTAAAATGGAGGAGCTGTCTAGTTTGAGGAGATACACGTATTTGGAGGTGTTTGCTTGGTAACCATGTACACCTATGTAAGAATGTTTATTGGGACTGGAACAAGAGAAGAGGCAGTTATGTGTGACGCTAAGTGTGTGCAACCCTGTGTGTGTGTAAGTGTGGTTTGTAAGTTTGTGTGTGTGTGTGTGTGTGCCTGTGACTCGTATGAGAAAGATTCATCTGAAAAACATTTTGCAGACTAGATCGACTGAATGGAGGTTTCTGTTGTATTATTTACCTGTCAGTCGTACAGATACATTATTGTTCATTTTACAGTGGACCGTAAGTGTGCATTGTTTTCAGATTTGAAGGAAACTGTTCATTAGTTGAGAAAACGAAAAGAAAAGTTCAAACACGGTGTAAACGAATTTGATTGTATTGTATATTTATCTACGGTTTCTTTATGGTATCATTTCAATGAGGAGCGGTCTGAGGGCTTCAGTTTCTTGGGAAGCAGCTTATAACGGGGTGCACTTTCATTCCATTGTGGTTTACACCATCCTGGCGTAAAGACAAAGACAGCTATTTCTCTTTTGGGGGAAGCAACTTTTGAAATAAGAGTATTTCAGATTTCCTCATGAACTCTATACACAATAGTACGTTGGTGTTCATGTTCATGTGTTATTGTTAATGGATAGAGATGTAAATATATGTTCTGTTGAGGTCTCTGATACCTTGCTTGGCTCGCCTAGAAGCGAAAAGAGGGAAACATTTGGTTGGAGGAGGAAAGAGGATTGAGGTGATTCTCTGCATGCTTTGGAACCTAATCTTGGCAGTTTTATACAATTACAAGCCTAGGGCATATTTGCCGTTGTCCTAGATACTTTCACTTTGATGTGCTAATTACAGTGGTGTTGCTGAAGTAGAACCACTCTTCTCGAGTCAATGCAGCGAGAGGTTAATATTTTGAGCAAATTTAATATGTCCAGAGTCTGATATCATGAAGAGCATAGAATAAAGCTTGTCGTCTTCGCCTGGGCTCTATTTTTAGGAAAGACGAAGTTAAGTAGACCATAGCTCTCCTGCCACACACCACAGGTACAATAAGTAGTAAAACTTCTGCATTATTTCCTCAATCCACTGCCGCAAATGATATGTTTGCATTCTACCAAATACATATTCATAATGGCATTCTGTATACAGTACAGTCACGGTTCGCTGAATCAATTGTGGGCTTGTATTGCAATAAAGCGGAGTGAGGGCAATTGAAATCATTAACTTGATTTACCAGCCAACTCAGATTCAGGAGGTAAGCATTTCTTAAGCCTATGGGGGACATTCTCTCTCAGGGCAATCAAATAGAGAGCTAATGAGATGAATAAATCTGTCTGCATGTTCATTAGACAAAGTGTGTGCAACCTCCACCAAAATAATAATAATAATAGTATGCTGATAATAATAACAACAATAGGAATACTACTGCTTCTACTTACAGTTTTATCTATATTCATCATAACAAGAATAATAGTCTAGGGGAGAAGATTAGACACATATATTAACCGTTTGTACAATAAATAGAAAGGTACAATACAACTATTTTAACATATTTTCTTGTAGTACATTGCTGCGGTTTCTCTGCCCAATGATTATTTTGGAGTAATCTAGTTCTCTAAATTTCAGTCTGGTACTCGGTGTTTCATGGTTTCAATTGTCAAAACCTTGCGGTTCGATGTCAGTCATAGTCACTTAATGTGAGTGGCGTCAAACGCAACAGGAGGAAGACTTGTAGAAAGAGCTGCCTGTGTAACCACTCGAACCATATAGCTACACACACTTTTGTGTGCATACTGTACGAGGGCAGATACCACAAACCATTACAGACGCAATATCTAGATGACATTTTTGAGAAATGACAAGACATTTGGGATTTGTTAAACTACTCTACTAGGCTTCCTGAGTCAGTCACTGGTTCTTAACAACAACTGTTGTACCGTGCGAGCGAGCTCCCCACCTATTTTGCGTCTCTTTGACAAATGTTAAGATGGACATTATGAACCAGTGGTTTGGAAAATTGACTGGAGTGTGAACATTATCGGGTGAAATCCCTGATATGATTTCCGATGCTCCTAAAGGCATGTTATGAGCTCTGGTTTTCCCGGTTCATATTGGCTTGTTGGGTGTGTGTGTGTTCCATTAGTTATAGCAGCACACAGGCTTTTCACTGTGCTCTCAGTGTTGACGTTTTTGTCCCTGTTGCGAATGATTACTGGTACTAAAAACGATGCTGGTTTCAAAATTCTTTATGTCTGGCCCTCTTTCTTTGGGCTTACTTAAATACTCACCAGTCAAGCTTGTAAAAGTTACAGAAGAAAGTATAATTTAGTGTTGATGATCAAATTCCTCACCTCCCACCTCCCTTGTGGACGGAATGGGTGGGATTTCTGCAGTATAGGTGAAAACACATGATTGTTTCTTTCACACATGCGATATGGTAATGAGCCTCTATGGAAACTAGCATGGCAATTAGCATCCTGCAACTATTTCTTAGCAGGTTAATTGCAAAAATGTTCCCTGCTGCATGTCTGACTTGTTAATTAGGCTTGACAGGGATGGTAAAATTGCGATCTCGGGGTGGTGATGGCGACTGGGAGTGACTGTCCATCAAGCGAAAGAAGCACAGTTGATTAGCGGTACACGGTTGCCAGAACGCGGAGGAAATTATATGTTCCCTGAGATAATGCACCAGCCCAAGGCGAACCATGTTGTTGTAAGTTGCAAACTGCTGCTAACTACCACATCATCACATAGTTCTCCTCTGGCTTTCTTGACTGTGACTGAACCATAAGCGTTTTTATTAAAGACAGGATGCAGATGGTTCATCTTCTCACCGCATTTTTCTCACCGAAGTGAAGGTTCCAGTTAGTGGATCAGCGTTGTCAAGTTTGGAAAAAAAATGAGACTTTTTTTTTAAGCCCTTGTCAAACCCGCCAATGAATCTTCCAAATCCCAGCTCTACAAACCTGACAGTCCGCACACGACAACGTGTTGGTCAACTTTACGTTTTCCGGTGTTGTGACTGAACGCCCCCGTGTACTGTCCCATTGTTCAACCCCAGATGCTTTTAAGACATGTCCCTGGCACAGAAGTGAGATGAGAACCAATCATTCTCCATCACCGTCACAGCCTCTTAAAGCATGCGGGCATGGACGCCTGATGTATTCCCTCAGTGGAGGGCTTGTAGCACACTGGCCCCCAGTAAAAAAAAAAAAAGACCCAGCTGATGAATTCGACATTACCTCCGATGCTTCCCATGCCCCGCCCTTCCTCCAGGTTAACCAAATTGTGCTCAAGTATTGCAGCATTAAATTTTCATTTCCGAAAAGTAAATGTTCCGCCTGGCGTTGGCGCCGCTTTCAATATTTTACATCCCCCCCCTCTCCCACGACACGTGTATATGAAATAAGTGCCGTTTGTGATGCGTTGTCATCCATAATTTTGTCACCGGGGATAAAAGCTTTCGAGTGCACCCACCCGCCACCCGCCTAAGCCCATATATTTTATGGGGGAGGGAGGGAGGAATATGACATTAGCAAGGCTGTTGAACTTTTCTCGAATCTGCAATGTGCACGCGGGGCCATTTCCCCCTTTTATGATGGATTAAGGAATTATTTGATATTCGTCCCTATCTCCCATCTTCCTAACAAATACATACATAACTCATTCTTTCCTCACTCAGCATATTACATCCATTTGTATCCAGATATCCTGGTTTCATACCATTTATTTGTGTTATGTGTAGGCCTCGGTCTTGCAGATTCATTCAAATGAAATGGAATAACGATTGGCTCTGCTTTCAGACACAGACAGTGTCCCTGCTTTATTGATGGCTAAACTGTTTGTCGAAGGACACACCAGTTTGCTTGTGTTTATGTAATATGGGATCGACTATTTCCAGGATATGTGAGGTTGCTTCAATTTGAAGGCAAATGCTAAAGTTACAAGTTAATTGTGGAATGTCATGGAGTGAGATGAGACTTTTGCTACAAAAGCAGACCCGATAACAACAGTACTGTGCAAGACAGTTCTATTTATACGATACTTTTATCACACATATGTCTTTGGTTCTCATTTAACAGCCCAGCAAGTCTTTTGATCAGAATAGTTACATTTGAAGTCAGCCATTCCCTTTCAAGCGTTGACGTTCAAATGTGCACTGCATCTAGTATTACTGTGAAAGTGGAGTATTTTGCTTACTTGTATTATCATCAAAGAACAGACAACTGCTCTTTCACAGATACCATTTTGACTGAAGTGTCGCAACGATGATGAAATGTGTTTTTCGTACAATGTTATGGAAAGATCATTTTGTTGGTGCATTTGTCTGTGTCAAGTTGCAATACCACAAAAGCGAATAAGAAAATTGCTTAAGTCTAAAGAATGGAGATAACGGAATACTCAAAATCTGCAACATTGAAATCCAAGTTGTTTTTCAGATAGAGGCAGTTTCCCAAATGCAACAGTGTTTAGCCAGTTACGTCGTTTTAAACGTTATACAGTACCCACAGTTATAAGTGAAAGCCATATTTTGCAGCGTACATGATTCTGATATCCGGCCTGAACAGCAAGAGAATGTCATGACACATACAGATTCTGCTCATACATAATGCATTTATAATATGTTGCCTGAGTTGTCTTAAAACCCAATTACATTTGGAATAAACATGTTTTAGAGTTACTTAAAACGCAATTACATTATTTAATCTCACTCTGCGCTAATTGCTCAACATGAATAATTAAGGGTTTCATTATGTATCTGTAGATGTATAAATACATTTGGTTGGTTTCCTGTAGGAAGTCACTGAATTTTAGCGCAGGGTTCTATATTTGAAAAACAAAATCGCTGGTCCCAAAGATGTTCCACTTCTCCCAAGACCATGAATTCTTTTCACAATAAGAGCGTGCAGGAATGCCTTCCTTCATCCCTTAGAGCAGCTTCATCCTTGTATGATCTCTGTACAAGATGCCACAGCATTTCGCTTCGAAGTTGGAGGGAGAAATCCGGAAAGAAAGAAAAAACCCAACCCTGGCAGCATAAAACTTTCATCAGCATTTTCTGCCGCTTTAATAAGACAAATAATTCTCATTGGCTGCTGGGGTTGAGGATTTGGTATATTTAATTCATTATAACCACCGTGCTCTTAGAGTGCAGGCCTTGGTACACTTCACTTTGCTGTCTGCCAAAAGGGGAGCGTAAAAACTTAAAAGGGCCCATGTAAAAGCCGTCCAAAGCTGATCTAAAGCCCTCTGTGAAAGGGGATCTGCTGCAGGGGCTTTTCAACAAAAAAAAACACTGCTGGAGGGGATTATTTTATTTGAAGATGTTTATGGGATGCTATTTATGCATTCCCCCTGCAAGCGCAGCCCAAACAGTTTGCATTAGCGGGCACTGAGCAAGAGCGTTCCGCTCCTGGATGTAACTTCCTGTGATTGGGAAGGTTCCCCTGGGTGATCAACATCATATTCCAAACTTTGCGGTTTCCTTTCCATCCCTACACCACCCCGCCTTTGCCAAATTGGGGATGGGTTTATTCTGCCCATAGAAGATCCATGAAGAGTTGGCGTGCGCTCACACATCATAGAAGAATCGTAGGTTCCGGATCGTGTCATCTTAACTCTCCTGTTGTATCTTCGAACATCTTTTACCCCTGGGGCCAATTCGACCCCAGCAATACAAACGTAAATGTAAACCAATTCAAAGGACTATCCTGCACACATTGTTTGTTAACAATACCTGTTATGGTGACCTCAGTGTCATCCAAAACAACTGGTTATTTAGTTGTTTTGGATGATACCGAGGTCACCATAACAGGCAATGTTATAAACAATGTTAGTAATTGTAATGATGTGTGTAAAATGTAGGTTTGTCATTGTTATATTTAGCTAAAACAGCCTGGGATACAAAGTGTCTCACTTGACACTGCCATCTCATGTTATAACGCAACACACATTCCTAAAGCATATTGTTTTTGTATGCTTTCAGATTGTTACCTGTATAGAAGGTTTGGTTGACAACAACTCAGGGGGAAATTGAACTTGACTTTGAGAGAATGCTGTGGTGTCATGTTTTAAATTACACACACCATTTCTCCCCCTCCTAGCAGGTATGAGTGGAGACAGAAAAAGCATCTTAGGAGAAGTCTCTGGCTCTGGGATAACTACTATCTGTCGTCATGATTGATATATTCACACCATGCTGGAAACACATTGTGTTTTTCCCTTTGAAGAGCAAGCATTTCTACAGTTTCCAGACTTACTAGAATGTTCTTTAAAGTTAGGGACAAAATGCGTCTGCACAGTTTAGGCAATGCTTCATCGTTGATTTAAGTAACTTTTCTCAGCTCTCAGACAGGTCCAAACAGGTTTGAGCTAGTTCCAATAGCTGTCCTTGTTCCTGAAACTACTGCAAACGAATTGAGGACTTGCTTAAAAGAAGATTTGGGCGTTTTAATGTACAGTTTACGATTTTTCTTACAAAGAACAAGGAAGAGAAACATGTAATGAATTACTGCCATTCTGTCTTAATTCCAATGCCGTGAAATTATTCTTGTGTATGTGTGGGAAGTCTGTGCTTGGAAAGCCTACAGCTCAAAGAACACTTGGTGCAATCAGCGCGGATTTTCACACCTCGCTTCTTCTTTTCTAATCTCCGTGTAGCCATTTTATGTTCATCACCCTTTTTTTTTACGACCGTCAAATAAAGGTGTTAAATCTAACTACTCTAAATCTGCGAAAATGTGATTACGGCCAAAATAGGATGTTGTGTAAAATATATCCAGGAAAGTGGAAAAATACAGAACATTCTCTTGTCGGATTGGAATACTTTAAAGACCCCCCCCTCCCAAAAAACCATCAACAGAAAACAGTTTAGTTTCCGCCTCGTGTTTTGGCTAGGCTGTGAAAAGGGACCTGTTGGAAAGTTAGTGCACTGCCATAAAGGGAAGCTTACACTTACAGACTCTGTGCTTCTAAACTGGGGGTTGTAAAGAATCCTGCTCCTCAGAACGTAATTGCTGTCTAAGATTGTTTGCCTTTCTTGGACACTTCTGTCATGACCACGGAGAAAACAGTGAATCGTTGTCAGTTGGTGGACAGCGTGGGCTAGCTAGCGCCTCGTGCTGGAGCCAAATGCACTCTTTGACATGATGTAAAAACATCAGCTACAGCCTACTGTACCAGTGATGTACAGTGCACAGACACACATACAAAGATACGCACAGGCATCTACCACACGTTTCCCATAAGACAAGTTAACTTTGAAGTGTAGATGACTATAGATGGAGTTAGGGCAAACATCCCAACTGTATGTTGACACAATTAAAGAGACAGAGACAAAGGAACAACACAGGAAGGCCTCAGTGCATCAGGGGAAGTAGAAGAAGAGATTTTTAAAGGGCGCTGGTGTTAAGAAAACTGGAAAAGAGGTTGGAGGGGTTTGTGGGGGTAGAGGAGGGGGTGCGTGTGTGGAGGGGGTACCCGTCTGTTAGTCTCTCCCACCCACTGGGTCTAGTCAGAGTTGTGCACTCTCCCTGACGCGCCCAGTCAGTGGCAATACATCACTGTCAGGGGCCTAACAGAGCTAGCCCCCCACGCTAACTCCCTGAGCTCCTGCCTATCTGGGTTAGTTATCCCTACGTCGGAGAGAGCCCTGGACACATGGTTACTGCTACAGTGGGGAGGAATGAGTCTTTTTACAGCTCCAAGCCACATCGAGGAAAGGTACAGTCGTTTAGTGTGCTGCCGTGCAGCAAGAAGGTCTGGAGTTCAATCCCCGGATGGGGGTCTTGTCGGCGCTTAGGTGGGATATCTCCTGGGTCTTTCCTTGCGTGGTTCGCATGTTCTCCCTTTGGGTTCCCTCCGTAGAAGGAACCCCAATAATAAACAGGGCTCACTCTCCTGCTTGTGCCTTGGGCCAGCAGGTAGGTTTAGCACTCGGACATTGGGCCCCCGGGGGCCGTGGATGTGGCTGCCCACTGCTCCTGGTTGTGCCCGGACAGGAAGCATGATAGGCGGGGAAGACAGAAGAGACAGACTGGCATGTATGTGGGAGTGTCTGCCGCAACCTGCACGTTGTGTGTTTGTGTGACCGTATAGTGAGATTAATAAGGGATTGGTCTGTTTGGGTTTGCTGTCTATTGTTAGTGGCTATCATTGAATGAATTCATTGAATTTAATGTTTGAGCATACTGTGAGCTGTTGATATGGATTGTGTCTACGGAGTGGCGTTATATTGTAGTAATGATATTTCAATATTTTAGGTCTAGACATGCACATGCTGCCAGTGGTGGACACGAAAGACGCAAACATTTCTTTATTTTCATGTCTAAATTGATCTCCATTGCTATGTGAATGTATCTTAGCTCCTCTGGCAAAATACTGTACTGTGATGAAAGGGAGAGACAGAGAGGGAGAAGTAGAGAGAGTGGGAGGGAGAGAGAGAACGACTGGCAAGGAGAGAGAGAAAGAATGAGAGGAGAGAAAGAGTGGGGGCGCAGACCTGCGAAAGCAATTACATCTTAATGGGGTCATTTAGAAGGCAATTGGCAGGGTTTAATGGAGAGGAGAGGTGAGAGTGAAGGGAAATTTGGACCCTGGAAGTGTTTTAGATTAAAAAACTAGCAAGTGTAGCATTGTGGGTTCAGTATGCGATGAAGGAACTGGAACATGTTCATATTGAGATTCAGGAAAAAGCATACATTTTGTATACAGTACACGAGCGGATCGTAGGCCTATCCCACATACATGCATACACGCAAACACACACACACACGCCCCTTATGAACGCAACAATGTTACGCTGCGACTGCGGATACTTTTTTCAGATCGTAAAGAGAGAACCGTTCGGATATGTAGCCCGCTAGCCTCTCTCACTCCTGTCGCAGTGTGTCATTAAAAGGAGAGATAGAAAATTCTGGGTTTCTCTCCTGTCACAAGGTTGGAGGGAAAGACAGAGAGAAAGGGAGAGAGAGACAATGAGAGAGAGACAATGAGAGAGAGAGACGGAGCTGGATGAAGTCTGAAAAAAAAATCAATGGCGCAATCTTCTTCCCTTGCCTCCGTGCGCGGTAATTGAAATGGAAAATCAAATGAACGGCGAGCAGATAATTGTTTTATCAATATTCCCTTGCCTGCCCTACAAGGGTCAGCACGCCATGATCACGAGGCGGGGATATGACGAGGACAAAATGTGAAATTGAACAGCAAGGCTCTAATAAATCAGACCTGACAACTGAGAGTGACCGGCATGTAGTAACAGAGGGCAGCCCGACGGCTGGGGGCCCTCACGTTCCCAATGGCGGCTCTTTCCTACGAAGATCTGGTACACGCGGCGGCGCACTCGGGCGTGTCTGCGGGAGGCTGCGGGATCCCTTCTGAGTGAGGCGTCTCCGTTTGCGGAACGCCAGGGTACTTTTTTGGGACAGGAAGGTTTCAGTAAGATGGCATGCGAATGGAAATATTTGCGTGTATCATCATGCAAAATAAATATCGCTCAGGTCTGTGTGTAGAGACTAATGCATTCCAGCAATATGTGATCCAATAGAAAAAACAAATGAAGATTGTTCATCAGGTCTAATAGCTATAATCAGACCTGTCATGGTCTTTAAACCCTGCGCACATCCATAGCATACACCACCCATCCCTAAGCAACAGACTGCGCCTCAGTCACCTATATCCACCCCATCTCCCTCCCTGCCTCAGAGATCCAGATTCCTGTTAAGCGATAGGAAAAGGATTAGCGGTCCATATCAGCTGCGAAAACATCCCCCCCAGTCTAATGCCTCACTAGGTTGTCCCACACGATGACTGACAGTTTTCCAGATTCGGTTCCCTCCACTTCTTCTAAGGCACGACATGCCAGAACAGGAAAGGGATGATGTGTGAGGTTTTTGGCCGTACGCTTTCCGTTCCTAAGGTGTGAATCGCAGAGACAGCAAGGGATTAGAAGTAGGACTAGGACTACAATTAGGCCGAGCTCACACTTTGGACTACTTCTGAGGTACAGTTTTCGGTGTTTTGTCACGTACATCATGTACACAAATGCACACACACACACCCACACGCGCATACATTCCACCCGTACACGCTGACAATCAAGCCTCTCTTTGTCTTTCAGGCCCGCTGTGATTTAGGGCTCCTGAACTGTCACGTTCATGAAAATGTATTAGGATCATTAAGGGGGGTCATGAAGAAACGACTCTGATGATTGATAACCACAGGGGCACCAGAAGACTTTGATTTGGGCAGGGCAGAGTGGCACTAAATCTTCCCCGAAGTGTGTCTGTTTGTTTTCTCATCCCGCACAATCCGAACCACAAGTCTAATTGCAAACGCAAGGCCTCCACCCCAGTCCCCCCCCCCCTTCACCACGCAATCCCAGTAAATAAAAAAATTAAATAAATAACCAAAACACTTCCCTTTTGGGGGGGGGGGGGGGGGTGACCTTTTCCGAATGATGGATAAGTTGTAGGATTTTATGGCTCTTGGGGAGTTGATCGGGATGCTTGTAACGGGATGGCTCCGAGAGGAAGAGAGATGAGAGAAGGGAGGAAAGTGAGAGAGGAATCGCAAGGGTGTTTTGCTCCCCCTCCACCAGGGTTACGCAATAAGCCATGTAGGAGTAGAGCGTCGAGGGTATTGCAAAGTACTAAAGGTGCCAGTCGGAGGGGTCGTTTCAAGTCCTTGTGCAATGTATATACCGACGAATGGGGAGTAGCTCTCACGCACTGTGTTTGCATCTGTTGCTGCAATGTTGACATGAAGGAACGCCGCACGGAATAAAAGACATTTTGTTCAACACGTATATATTTATATATATATACAAAATCGTAGAGAAAAATATCTGGTTTACACTTTCTGTATTGCTGCATTTTTTGAAGGATAGTAAAGCAAGAGATTTAATTTGCCAAGAAATGTCTTAATTGGACCCTTCTATCAAAGTATTCCTATTAATATTCTAGGCCCTGTGTCTCAGGACTCTCAGGATTGCATATCTCAGACAAAGGAAGCGCTTTGCCCATCCCGTGATGCGTGATTAACAGCGAGAGAACTACCCCTTTAGCCAAAAGAACACTTGGTTCTCAAAGAGCGCGCAGAGAAAGCGTGTTGTTTCACCTGGGTGCTCTACCTGTCAAAGCTCTGGTCTTTCATCTCCTCTGGGAGAACAATAAGTCCTTTCAGGTCACGCCAAGAAAAGCTCAGAGCTTCAAGGTGAGTTGGTGCATGTGCCGTCTCCCACAGTGGGCTTTTCTTTGATCCGAAGGACTGAAGGCAAGATTGTTCTACCAGCACCAAATGCCAAGAACACAGTACAAAGAGCCCAGGCAGGGTTAAATAAATAAATAAACACCCCACCATGGCAAGTACCTCTTCCAGTCTTGTTTAGGAGGCGGTGAGACAACGTGGAAAGGACTCCCTGCCAGGTTCACAAGCTGCGAATACAGTAACTTAAGACGTTTCATCCGAAACCGTCAAGGCTTGTCTGAGGTCTGATTTTGAGGGCGGGTTTTTTTGGGGATGGAAAACTATCATCGCCTCAGACATAAACCTTGTTTTCCCTCTTCGTTCGGTCCTTGCTCCCTCCATCTTTTTTCTTTTTCATTTCTTCCTCCACTCCTCTAGCTAACTCACCTTCTCATGTGTCCTGGGAAATCAGTACGATCAATAGTTTCTCTTTGAGGTCGATCAAAGGCCTTATTCAAGGGTAACCGAATTCTCAGCTAGCCTTCATTTTGTCTCCAATCAAGCCATAACTTAGGTCCGCTTGGCTAAGCACGCGATTGGTCTGTGAAGTACGACCGATGGAGGTGATTTGTTCAGATCGACCCCTCCTTGATAGATCACTTCCTGGCTTTGGCCCTGTCCTTACAGAAGTTCATCAGATCTCTCATAAATCAAAGCATTTGCGCGGATATTTTGAAGTCAGCGCTCAAGAGCAAAATGGGCCAACAATTAGCCTAAAAGGTCACTCGATAAAACCATTCTTCTCCTTAAGGACTATCGTGTAATATGCTTTTATGTCCTCATAACTTGAACTCAGCCAACTAATCAGTATGTAGGAATGAAGAAATGGACAATAATATATTGCGCTTGGGTAGCTCAAACGCTGAAACCAAAAAAGGTTGTTATGCATCAGCAGCTAATTACTAATTACTGCAGGTGTGCTGATTATGTAACAGGACCATGTGAAGATTGCGGATGTGCGATTCCCCCCTTCTCACAGGTGTTAGTTATTAGTTTGGCAGCCAAGCCCTAATTGGCCTAAAAATCACACATGCATGAACTCGAGCACTCAAACACACACGCATACAATAGTGTGCAGCACGATAGACGGTAGCTAAAGAGAATTAAAACCTGCATGTTAAACATCCAGACACCTCGCATCTGACGTGTCAGCCTTGACACAATTACAGCCCTTTTAATTTGGACATAAACACAGGTCCACTCGCGCCAAGCGTAATATCTCATTTGCATAATTACCATGCGTTTTAAAGAGGGGCCGGCCTTGATGCCGTGTTAACGAGACAGGTTTAATGAGGGTGAACGGGATGGTGCGGGTGGAAGACGGGGCTCCATTGCAGGTGTGCCGAGGGTGTTCCACAGTTGACAGCTACATCGCGAAGCCCTGCCGACCCTTTCCGGTTTGGCCCTCCTCTCTTCCCCTCCTCATTCTCCTCCCAGGGCGTAACTACTAACCTGACAGCCCTTAATAGTTGACAAACTGTTCCTCAAACCCCAACACTCCCCTTTGGTATTGTCTCCTGTCAGTGATATTGGCGCAACGTCCTCGCTGTAAATCAATGGTGTCGAGGTTTTTTTTTTGTGTGTGTTTTTTTTTTCTTCCTCCGGAACATTTTACAAGCCGGTTTATCGTTTTCACGTGACAGTAGCAGAAGTGTGGTATTTATCATAGTCAGGCCTGTAAATTAGACCAGGCAGATATCCCACCGGCCTTACTTCTGAGGGTTCCCACGCCTACACTTGTGTTCCGAACGAGGCCGTTGCTCTTGTTTGTTGCTCAGAAAACCTGCCGTTCAGTCATACTGGCTTTGGCTTTTATCCTTGACTGCTGAGGAGTTTCTTGAGGACCTAATGGATCTGGGCAATGAATGTTGTCAGAGCTTAAAGATAGTCTTCGAATTCTCCAAGGGGCTGTTAGTCCACTTTGTCATTTCAAATGGGATCCCCAGTAACGCGTCAGAACTTTTTGAACATTCACGTGTGTCATAAATGCTTCCAAACCAATGAATCCCCTTAGTTCAGTTTCCCCCCCTGTTCAGTAAAGCACTTTGATCATAGGGAGGTAAAAAGCTAAAGTCCTGAAAGATGATTTTCATCTCCATTTCTTGGAACATGTTAAGTTCATTTGCTAACATGTCTACAGTCATGACATCTTTTCTTCCCTTCTCCTTGAGCTTTGTGAAGGTTATAGATATATTTAGCTATTCTACTCTTGTAGAAAAGCTACTTTCAGATCAAGCCAGCTTTGATGTAGAACATGTGAATATGATGTGATTGTTCCTCAAAGATGAGGAAGAGTCAAATGTACGGGGTATTGACTGGCTGCAGTCACTGATTGGCTCCAGTCTTTGGTAACAAGGTCAATCATTGGTCTAGAGACACTGTGAAAATGTGCCTTCATATATCATTAACGTTTTAAGCAATCCAGACAGAAGATGAGAAAAGAGACCCTTACGCAAACCATATTTTTTCAACCAATACCAAATTGATACAAACAAAAAGAAAAGGCACTGACAGCAAGCTAATTACGTGCAGATTTCTTTTTTTGACTATTCAACGTTGTTGCCATCTGACAAGTCCTTCCTCGCTCCTTCCTATATCCCCGACGACGACACGGCAATAAAAATGTCGAGCCCAGATCAGCCGACTGACTCGAGACCGTGAAAGCAGCACGCTGCCAATCTAAGCGCCAGTTCTGCGCCGCTCTCTCCAGCTCTCAATTGACTCTTCTCCTGCTCTCGCTCTCTTGCTCTTTCTCTCCACCCCCCCCCCTCCGTTTCTCTCTATGTCTCTCCTTAACTGGGTAAAAGAGATGCATCACAGGCTGGCAGTCAGAGGAGACAACAGGAGATTTTCCTCTGGCACGTCTCAATTCTCCTTTGATCACGAGGTGGTAAAGAACAGGTTGTTTCTCTCTCTCCTTCTCCATCTTTCTCTCTTTCTGTCTCTAGTTCCTATTGTAGGGATGTGTTCAAGCCAAAGGATGCTAGGGGAACTGTCTCCACGGGTGGCACCTGAATGGTAAGATTTGGTTCGGTATGGATCGGTAAAAAAGACAACGAGGAAGTCATTTCATTTGCACTGGCAAACAAACTGTCGGCAGGGCATTTCGACAGTCCTCAAGGTGTCCAGTGAAGGCATGGTAACGTCCTTGTGACAGTATACACAATCCCTGAATGTCTTCCCATTTATACCAACTCATCTCCCTCCACCAGCAACCAATAACCGTCCCCTCCTCCTCCAACATCCTACTCCCCTTTTGTTACTTTATGAGCAGCCTGTGAAATACATGCCGGCAACTCCCATTTACACCAATTAACATATAAAGCCTAATTGCCCAGATCATGGGGAGTGGAGTCCATAAAAAGCTTGTGCTGGAATTTGTGTAGGCCTTTCCAACACGCGCACACACAGGTGGGGATAGAGGGGGAAGCACTGAATAGAAATGGCTATATTAGTACTATAATTGCCAGAATGGTTGTTACTGCCATGGATGTGAGTGCGTACTGCAATTTGTTTGTATTTCTCTCCCTCTCGGATTGCGGCGGTCATTCACTGGCATCCTTTTTCTTTAGCCGCCATCTCCCTAACTGACTGACCGACCTAGCCACCAGGTCATCGAATACGGTTTCTGATCCTCAAAGGCGATTTGAGCTCAAACTCGCTCCGTGCAAAAACATCATAGGAGGACGCAGGATTCGTTGATTTAGAGTACAGTAAAACAGTTTGGCTTGAAATATAGCTAGCACGTCGTCTACCACCGGTCGCATACCTTGCGTGGTGCAATGTCAACAGCGCGGCCATGGCTGTGACTGTAACAAACTATAAAAATGATTGTCTCTCTTAAGTATCCTGTTTCAAAGGTTCGAGACGAGGCGCTGCTTTCCTTTAGATGTCTGGACGGTATTTTCGGCATGGCTTGCGGCAAGCGAGGCAGCGATAGATATACTTTGCACAGCGAGGAAGAAAGGCTGCCATTGTACAGAAACGTAGCAGCACATACCGTTGTCACAGTGTTTACACTCAGCCCTTCTGGGAATGGTCCCCCATTCCAAGGGGCTGTCGATTGTGTCCAGTTTTTCCCAGATTTCCCAGAGAAAAAAATGACAGAGGCTATACGCTGTCATCCTTTTCACTGAAAACTTGACAACTACGGAGCGAATGTTAAATCTACACGCGCAACCGGCGTATTCCCCAGGCCGCTCCCAGTCTGGGTAGGAAAAGTACGACCAGTTGGAGTTGGAGTAGTTTTAATGCTTCGCTTTGAATGATTCTCTCTGTTTTGAAATATGGATGGTTTACCTCAGGTGGACAGAGGCGGCCTCTTCAAAGCAGTTTCCAGTGCTCGCTTTGTACCTGTTTCTTCTCTCATTTCGGAGACAGGAGAAGTTAGTTGAAGGTGATGGATCCCTGTAGCCCCGGAGCTTTCCGGTGTGTTTATACACGCCTTGCATGGCAGCTTTCAACCCACATTTACCCCCTGATTTGCGACGAGCTTATGTGTGAATAATTAATGCCAATTAATCCTTAATTACGGTGATTAGGCAAGTCACAGGAAATTAAGCTACAGCTGGGGAGGTAGCCCCCCCCCTCCCCCCGCACACACACATTCTGTCGTTTCTGGCTCGCCCCCTTCCCCCCTTCCCCAATCCCCCCACCACCTCAACGCCTCACGAGATGGGGCAGAGTAGGGGCGTGCCAAGGCTCCGTGCCAGTGTGCGAGTTGCGTTTGACGGCAGGCTTGCCGACTTGCCGCGAGGTTAGAGACTTGAAGTGGCACGCAGGTTCGAATAGAATCTTTCCCTCTCCATCAGTAGGACTTATGAAGGTGATATTACAATGAGTTGTTAATGGTGTCTGGGCCCCAGATATGCGACAAGTCCTAAGTCATTTGTCCGCCGTTATAAAGTATGGTGAATAATGACGAAACAACATTGTACCGCACCTGTATTCATAAACACTTGACCATTTAACCACAGTAAAAGAACATTTTCTGCGGTACGGTAATCCTTGCCTCCACCAAACATGCACCAGAACTCCCAAAGAAAAACACTCTCAGCCATTAATAGCTCTCATAGGCTACTGAGCCAACGAAACTGGAATTGTTGGACTGCCAAACCTCCATTAACACCTAGTTTAACATCCCCCTGGCGCCGTAACACAGCCTAATGTTGCAGAGGGGTTGGGAGTTGGAGTCTCTCCCGCTGAAATTAAATGGACATAAAAGGAATTGCGTGGGGAGAGGTCGAGGACTTCAGTAATATCTGTGATTATGCGACAGGCTGTTTGGGTGAACGGGGCTTTTGTTGTTTAATAGGAGCGGGGCCGGAGTGGGCGGGAGCGGGAAAAGTGCATGCTGGGATGGGGCGAGGTGTTTTTTTGGCGGGGACAGGAAGGAGAGGCTTCTGTGTGTTTTCACGTGGCGATAGTCGACTCGGTGGCGCGTTCTCATAGCCCACTGAGTTTGACGACATCATTCATACTCGCTTGTGCAAGTCCTCCGCTCAACGCAGACGTCACTTCACCTTTCCTTTTAAAGGCACACTTTAAAACAGGGATAGCTGCTTATCCCATTGAAGAGAAATGGGCACGTACGTGGACAGTACACACGCGCGCCGTGTGTCGGTGTGTGTATGTGCTCAAACGATGCGTCAGCATCCTATTCGATGTCTCAGCATCAACAGGGCTCCCCCCCGCCCAGCCCCCTGCCCCCTCCCGCCTTGAACGAGTCAAAGAATGACACAGTCAGCTCTTTCCGTCTTCTCCGCTCAGAAGACCTCACCACCAACAGAGCAGAGCCGAGGAAGAAGAAGAACCTTTGAATATGTTCTGAATCATATTCATCCTGGGACCGATCGGCCTGCAATGTAGTCGTTCCCAGTATGAGAGTTAGGCTTGAATGAATCGATCTACAGCATGCACATGCAATACCGATCTGTGTTGAACACGATGATATCATTATGACATCATGAAGTGGTGCGTGTCATGTCACACTTTTCCCCTTTGGGGCTCAATAATATTTCTGTTACTGGTTGTCTTCGAACGTGTCCATAGACCGCAACCTCTTGTATACTAGTCTGCCTTCTCATGTGGAATGTGTCACGTGAAGTCTTCACTTAAATCAGAAATCCTGAAGAGTACACATTTACTGTAGAGAAGCAGTTGTGTGTGTGTGTGTGTGTGTGTGCAGTGCCAGTGTTTACTCTGTACAGCTATTAAATATTAACTTGCTAACTGTGATGGTCTTGGCAAAGAGACGAGATATGTCAGCCGGAAGGAAAGTTTGAGTTCTGTGAGAACGGACGGCTTCGCGAGGAGCTTCAAAAGTTGGCTCTCTGACACACGCGCAACACACTCATCATCGTACGCAGACACGCAGTATGGCTCCTCATTACTGTAAAAGTGGCTTTTCCTGCTCAAATTCGGCGTTCTATGTATACGCATCTTATGAACTGCGGACAAAAAAAACACAACATATTTATTTACCGGGTCTTGTAAAAAGGCAGCGGCAGTTTGGCAAATTCGATTTCCTAAACAGCAGGAGTCTTCCCTCGGTTGTGTTGCGGTAATGCTGGATTTTGGTCAAACAAATGAGTTAAATCCTGTGAAAAACCAGGCATTATTGCTGGTATGCAGAGGGTTTAAAAGACCAGCTATCGCATATTTGTGTGGTGCAGTTTGAGGGAAAGTTTCCTTTCAAATGCTTGAGCAGCCGATGGCTCATTGCTTTATAATAGACTCCCTTAGCAGTCTGATGCTTTGTACAGTTAGTGGAAGAACTTCTTTGAAACAGGGTAGAGAGGAAAAATAGACCTGCCATACTGCCATTCTCCAAAGTTGTTTTTCTGTCTCTTTTCCAATGATTATTATCATGGATAAATCCAAAACTACCATCAATTTGCTCTCGTCTTCTTGAATTAAAAAGAAATGGCCGATAGAATTGAAATGCAAACAAGTCTACAAGGACATGCATATATTTGTGAATATTATCTAAGCTTCTTAAATTCGTGTAATCGTATGCAACAGATTCAGTTATGAAATTACTTAACTTTATAGCCAATGTGCAGGCTCTTTTCAGATGTGTGCATATGCCACATTAATATGCAGGCTATATGGAGTGTTTCATATACAGTGAATGTGTAAGTGATTCTTAGCCTACAAGGAAGTATGTACAAGTGTTTATATATGAGCATACGGACGTTTACAGAGTCTTGTGTTTGAACGTCAGTTAGCCAACTGGCTATAATAATGCCTCCAGTGCTATGTGTTCTATGTATGTGAAATGTAAAATATCATGTTTGTTTCCATCTCGGGCTCGGGATGTTAGCTGCAATAGCTAGCTGCTATGAAGTTACTTGGCTTGCAGGGAAGCTTATAGTGTTAGCATGATTAGCGCGAATGTTAGAATGATTACCCCTCGGCCTTCCCGTGACCCCAGAAGTGGAGCCAAATTCCTGGCGTGTTTTCTGGATCGAGTCACCTACTCGCTTCCATTGAGGTGGGGAGGTGGAGATGGACAGGAAGAAAGAAAGAAAAGGAGGGAGGCATGAAAGGAGAGGAGGTAACAGCCTTTTATTGCCCAGGTAAATCAAACATGGCATAAATCAACAGTAAAGCATAGAGATAGGCCTATCATGACATGGCCTATGTTGTAATTTTTTATTCAAGCCAACCATAATTTTCCATCTGTCATCTGCATGTATTTTCTACTGTACTTGCCACGGCACGTACAGCCAGTGTGACTCCTCAATAGGTGAATTGGCTTTGTGCAGCTTTATCTGGCTGTCATGCGGGCGTGACGAATGGCCGTTCTCACAAAAGGAATTGATAGGCTATGTATTGATCAGGTGACTGTCAAGAAAGCACGTTAACAGCCACTCGGAAAGAGAAGACAGCATACTCACCACTCATCATACTTTCCATTTATTACATCCATTATAGCAAATGACCAATCAGTCAGCGATGAGTCGCACTCGCTGAGGAACAATCACTATCCGTAGCCTATTTGTGAACTTCTCATAATTCATAACCCTTAATTCACCAATCAGGACTTAAATGTGAATAGGCACTGAGTAGAAATGCAGTTTGTTGCCTTTCTGCAAAGAGATACGAGCCCTGTCAGGTTCATTATCGTGAAAGACCAAAAACCCAACGTTGACCTGTCGTTGGGGTGTCACGAGCTATGACCCAGCGTGCGCGCACAGCAAACTGATATTACTAATTTGATCGCAGTAGCCCACCAACGGTGCATATTGGGGGCCATGAAAAGAAATCACACACTGCACACCGGGGGTGCCTTGGAGAGATAAAACGCGTGTACGCCGTTGCTTTATGGCATAAAATATGCATTTAGGTTCCTCATTTCGACTCCAATCGGTGCCGCTTGGCAACGAAATCCACCGCCTCCCACGACTTCCCCTTCAATATTTAATTCCACAATTCTGCCTCTCCTCCCTCCCCTCCTCCTCCTCAAACCTGTCATTACATGGCGGCATAGTCGGCATCAAGTGTCGCGGCGAACAGATTAAATTATACTTGGAAATGGGCGCGAGTGATTTAAAGGGTGGAAGGCTGTATATTTGTTTTTGCCGCGCCGATAATGGGCTCTCGTGCCCCCCCCCCCCCACCAAAAGAAGGCGCTTCGTTTCAATCCCCTGTTCATTCTTTCTATATTTATTCACGTTTTCTTTTGCCTTTACCCCCCCCTCCACCACCCCCACCACCACCTTCACCACCACCACCACCTCCAGGCCCTTCCCCTCCTCCCCTTCTTCTCCCACCCGCTCTCCCTCAATCTGTTTTGTCTCACCAAACACAGGATACACCGCTGGTCCCCAGCGACCGGGTTTAATATACACACACTGGAGCCTAGGCGCCCAGTTCATCTAGAAGAAGGGAGGTGTGTGTGTGTGTGTGTGTGTGTGTGTGTGTGTGTGTGTGTGTGTGTGTGTGTGTGTGTGTGTGTGTGTGTGTGTGTGTGTGTGTGTGTGTGTGGGGAGGGGGGTCTACAACATAAGTAAAGGGGAGTTGGAAATCTTTATTAATGGTACTCTCAAGCTGTTGATCCAATACATGAATTACCCCAACAGCCCACTACAAATCATTAATCTACCACTGCTAGTTTTTAGCATACAGGGGCCTTATGCAGTCATCCTCAGGGGACCTCGTAACATCTAGCAAGACTGCATGGAGACCAGTATGCAAAAGCTGGCCAGTCAGTAAAGGTTTGTGATGATGCTGCACTGCTGCTCTGAGGTGTCTTTCAAGCATTGTGTTCCAGACCTTGAGTCTCACGATTACGATTTTTTTCCTATTATGAATGAATGATTATTTTTTTGATTAGCGATCATTTCTTATTTTACAATGCCTCAATATGCTTAGCACCTTTTGGCTGCTCTGGCTGGTATTATGCAGCATACAGTTGATGTAGAACACAATACTCATCATAATACTTCTCGTGTTGCCTCTGCATCTGCTAAATAGTTAACAGAAAAGTGCCGGTAATGTTTCACATAGCCTCTGAGCTCAGTGCTCAGGCCGAGACGCATCACACGTGCCTGACAGTCAGACCCCCTAGTGATTCCAGATTAGTCACCCACAGGAATCCCTAGTCCTGAATAATCCAGATTAATAACAAGATGGATAAACTCATTTACAACTCCTTTGGGTCAGCACTTATCCTAACAAGGTAGAGCTTTAACATCCTACTGAATGGCATCTGGTCCATCTGTGTGGTGTACACGTTTGGATGGCCTGTGGATCCTTTGAGGTAATTGTGTCTTTAGTAAGGGGACTGAGATGCTGAGATATGCTTTGCAGCAGGCGTACAGCATTCTGTAGAAATACAGACTGCAAAACGTACAGCACACTGTAGATATGCAGACAGGAAAATCTGACAATTCCTGACATATCTATGAAGACCATATCTATGTTCCATAATGGTGTACATGGCAATTCATTAACGCCGCAAACTAGAAACACACAAAGGCATGCAGTGGGGTGGTCTGAAAGGGCGACTGCCCCCGACTGATCCTCTAACGTGGCCCCCTGCTTGGGCTCTCAGAAGGCTTATGGCCAGCCCCCCCCCCCCCCCTGCCCCAACAGTCTGCTTCTAATGCAGGATGAGACAAACAGGGGAACACAATCGTCCCAGCTCGCCGCGCGTGTCGGAAGAGGAGGTCATCGCGCTTATTGTTCTTTGATTAATTGAAGTTTTTTTTTTTGCTCTATAACACGCCGATACGATAACTTGCTTTCCGACCGGACGCTCGTTGCGTTGAAAAATGACTCGCTTGTTTTAGTCCCTGTCTCTCAGAGAGAAAGAACCCAAATGAAGATTGATTGTGTTTTTCGTTTTTGCGAAACATTTACAGGTGCCCATAGTCTGGTCATTTCCCAAAGCTCTGCGAACTGATCTTGTCCATTTCAATGAGCTCTTTAACAGAGCAGCCAGGCACTGAGACAGACGCCTGCCCTTTCTGCCCAGGACCCAATATTTATTCAATGGGACACTGCACAGGCCACCTGGTGCTCAGTGTGTGGGGGGTGTGGGATGTGCATCCATCTGTGCGTTTGTGTGTCTGTGTGTCTGCACATGCACATGTGCGAATGTGTTTGTGCGTTGCCCCCAGACTGAAGGTCTGTGAAGGTGTATTGATTGGTTGGGCGAGTGTGTGTGTTTGTGTGTGTGTGTGTGTGTGTGTGTGCGCACGCGTGTCAGAGAGCCTGGCCTCCTATTCTTTGGTGGAGGTTAACAAGGAATTCAATCAAGGAACGTGTGTCCTCACCCGGTGCACAAAAGTGTGAAATAACAATGTGGTTGAGGCCTTGTGATTAATTTCTATCGATCCACATTTAGCAAGGACGTAGCCTGTATGCGTTAGCCCCTGAAATGAAGTGCTGGAATATCAGTTTGGCCCAAGGGTAAAGCTAATAATGAGCTGCACGAAGTTAGCAAATGGACTACTTGTGCGCTGATGTACTCAGCTTGAGCAAACAATGGAATGAATAGGATTATGCTCTTGATGAGCCTTGGTGGTAGTGGACAGAGTTTGGGGATCTAGCCTGTCTGGCTTAAACCTTCTTGCGGGTGTGTATGTGACACATACACACATACACTAGAACACTAGAACAAAATGTATGTGACACATACACACCAGCAACACCGTGAGTACGTGACACATACACATCCGCAACACCGTGTGTGTATGTGACACATACACACTAAAACACACAGAGGTACTACACTTGCAGTGGCACAGGATTCTGACAGTTGCAAGTGCGTTCGGATGACGAGCTTGAGCTGCATTATGGGATTTTGAGTTCTTAAAACTAGAACGTCATTGGAAAAATGAAAATGAAGGAAGGATATAAGAAAAATACTCATGACATGCGAGACAAATACTTGACATCCTTTTTTAAGCCTCTTGTAATGAATCAAAACACCATCCTTCCCGCTCGGTAATCTCTAAACAAACCAAGATGGCGTTCCCTTTCACTCAAACGCCAACTCTTCTCTCAAGGGACACAAGAGACAAAGTGTTGCCATTATAAAGCCATAACCCGCTCAGTCAACAGCTGCTCCAATGTTTGCCTATCTAATGGTGTTTCCATTCTGACTTTTGAACTGTGTCATCACCTAGCCATTATCAACTCTGCGAGAAAGGGAACCGTGGATGGCGTGAGAGAGCTGACAGTGTGAGAAAGCAAAAGACAACTGGGCCCAAGCAGGGAAGTCAGGTTGCTGGTCGGAATGCGCGTGCGGGTATTGAGTTCTTCAATTGATGTTGTTATTGTTCTAGTGTCACTGGCATGTAAAGACATACATATTTGCAGTATTTCTATCTTCAGCTGTATATGATGATATTAGTAGATAAGTTGACTGTTTACTTGTAAAAGTGACTGTGAATATTATTCAGGTAGCCACTACAAAGTCAATGGAAGACTGTTGAGATTTACACAAGGTCAGACGTACATTTTTCAGTCGCAAACAGTAAAGTTTGACCTAGGCTGTTATTGCGCGGCATGTTGCATGTGCATTTGAAGATTCTTTTCAACTATGGAGCAAACTGCCCCCCCCCCCTCTCTCTCTCTCTCTCTCTCTCTCTCTCTCCCTTCAGTTCTCAAGCGTTCATCGGCGCTCACGGCAGAGAAAAGATTTTCTTTTCAAGAGGCTTAGCTGAGAGGTTTAAAATTTCACTTAAGTGTTTGGAAAGATGATACCTTGCAATGAAGCGGCACTCTTGAGAAATAAACGTCTCTCGCTTTTTAAAGAGGATAAAATGGCGGTTATTTGCGCTTGACATGCAGCTTTTGACCCACGAGGGCATCAACCATTTGCTCTTTTTTTCCCCCTCTATTCAGACACGTCATGCTCATAGAAGATTTTGCTCTTAGCAATGATATTTCATTGAAGGTCAACTAGCTGGTCTGTGGGAGAATAAATTGAAACGTATATCCATTGCCGTTACAAAATGCTTGCATTGATCCAGGTGAGTATTCTGCTTGAAACAGCAGATCCTTTGGAAGAGTAATATATTGTTTTTCCGTCATTCATCTTCATGTAACACGAAACGAATGGCGAGATGAAGTAACGTTGCTTAGTGTTGTTTTTACAAGGCAGGGGCCCATTGCACAGAGCTGCTTTATCGTTAAACCGTCCTTTTCTGTTTCCTAACGCCGACAGCACACAAGCACCCGCGCTCACGCTGTGTACCCATGACCTGGACATCACAGACGGAGCTTTATATTCAAACCCTTCCGTTTCGTCTGCGTCACACCGGAGGCCGTCTGGTCCGTGCATCCGTGTGCGCTAGAGGAGCGCTAAGCTGCCTCCTCTCCTGACTCGGTAAACCGTACAGATGTAGCCGTCGTGGAGAAGCGGAGAAAGGCTGGGTTGAAGGCGAGGGACGTTGTGTGCTAGAGAGTAGGGAGTAGTGATAGTGGTGGTGTAAAGGGAATAAAAGAAACTGGAAGTTAAAATCTTACGGTTGAATAGTGTGGAGGAAGTAATTAAACATGGTTCAACAAGGTCAGCTCTCATTTTCTATTCCTCAATACTCAAGGGAGCACACACACACACGCATACACACAAACACCCCCAGCAACACAATCAAGCTTGCTAATACAGGACCCAGCATGAAAATATACATGCACAGGCATCCCTTTTCTCTCTCCCATTTCTTTCCCTCGGACTCCCTCAAAGCCTATCCCTTTTCCTCCTCTCTCCAGTCTCCATGCTTATCGCAGGCTTAATCTAAATACACACAGAAACACTCATCACATACATGGACCTTCACCCCACTCCTTGCCTGCCTGGTTTCTGTCCCACATTTACCAGTGCTGATCTTAGCCAGACTTGCACAGAGGGAACTCCTCTCATTTCCCCCTATGATCCCACACTAAAGAGCTCAAGTGGACGTAGAACCAGCAACGTGCCTGATGCTAAAACGGTCATCACCTAATATATATACGGTCGAATGTACGGCGGATCTTTGTTGGGTCTCTCTGTGACTCCCTTCTCTATCTCTCTTTCTCTCTCTCTCTCTGTCATTTACAAACATATAGTCAACATGAAAAACACGCACACACTCCCGCATGCACGCACCCGCGCCAAGGTGCCACGCTGACTGTGTGCACTTGAGGCAACAGTAAGGCACCAGGCTCCCAAAGGATGACATAGATCATTTCCCATTTGGAAAAAGAGAGAGAGAGACAATCAGACAGACAGAGAGAGAGAGAGAGAATAGGTACTCAATATGTAGACAGGCCTTTGTGTCTCAAAGGCAGCTCATTCCCCTTAGATCAGCTGCAGACTGCAGTCTGGTAATTGGTGTTCTCTGGGTTTTTTGCCGGGTTTGTTTCACGGGCCCAGGGCGACGGGGAAGTTCGGAATTGGAGCTGGATTCTCTTTTATTACAGGGAGAGAATGGGCTCCTTCTTCGCTCTCCTTCAGGCAGTGTGTGTGTATTTGTGTGTGTGTGTGTGTGACAGAGAAAAAGGCAGAATGTGTACTGTTTTGGTGTAAGTGTGTGCGTGCCGGTTGTCTTGGCTTCTTTCTGTGAATGTGCTCATACCGAATCTCAGCGATGGTCTGTCATCCTGTCTGTGGAGGAGGGTTCACCCAATTGCATTGCGGTATATGTACTGCAAGACTGCTGCTGATGTCTTTTATGATGGCGCGCACGCATACACACACACACACACACACACACACACAGAGGAACATACACACACAGACACACGCACGCACACAGGACACAAGCACAGAGCCTGCCAAGCCCATCTCCTAAATTCTATTCACATACACACATTAATTTCACACACAGTAACGCAAACACAATTTTACCCTCCCAGCCCCATGTCTCTCGCCCCTTCAATATAGTAAAATTATGATTACTAACACAAAATCAGCACTGGGTTCTCCATGCAGGGAATTATTTATACAGTCATATACGAAATCACACCAGCACACCCATGCGTGCAGTGCTAGATTGCATTCTTTATGTATGTATGTATGTGTGTATATGCATTCATCTCCCGGCATCTCCGAGACCTGCTTTGTAGTGTGCGACCTGGTTTTATTCAGTCTCCTGCCTACTAATTAGGGTGCCAGTAAGTGTAAGGAGGCAGTGAAGAGAGAAGGAGAGGAGGAGAGGCGGAGGAGGGGTGGGGGAGGGGGTGGGGGGTAGGTAGAGGGGAGCTGAGGAGAACAGTAGCCCCTGGGTATTCCAGGAAGATTTTCCCGGTGCTGAATTTGTTTCGTTTGGCCACGGTGGCACCAAGGAATGAGAGTGTTCCAGTATCTCAGGAGTGAACAACATGAAGCAATTAGAAAGGAAGAAATCGTATAAGTTGTATGTATGGTATAAGAAAATTATTCCTGAATTACGGGGTTGGTGTTGTTCCAGAAACACTCTTCAGTGGAGGACGATCCATTGTGATCGCCTCAAGTTATTTAGTTTTTTTTAAAGGCTACAATCATCCACTTTAAAAATACATGCAAAGCTGTAACACAGGGGCAATTATCAAACTGGCTTCTTCCTTCGATGTCACCCTTGTGACCTGCCATTCACAATCACGTCACCTGGGTCCACCCCAGCACGATTTCTTGTACATGGCAGCGCTCCGTTTCCAATGCTTGGACGACCGTCCATTGTCAAAGCTACCGGTCGCGCCCCCACCTTCCGCTCTCCCGGTGGGAGAGAGAGTGAGAGAGAGAGAGAGAGAAAGAGAGAGAGAGCAAGCCACCAAGGATGGCAGGATTGGAAAGAACCCCTCCCCCCATACCTCCACCCACTGCCCCCGCTAGCTAGGGCTCAAACAGCCAGCAAAGGGACTTAAAGTGACAACTGGATCTGGGTTGGAATGGCACAGCAGGGCCTGCCGTGTTACAGTTAATATACCTGACATGAAATTCAGCCCCCGGGTAGCACTGTCTGCGGCCTGAGTTACCTGGGGAAAGGAGGCAGAAAGGACAATGGGAGAGAAGGAGGGGAGGAAGAGCTAACGCTAGCTAATATGTTAGCGTTGAGGGCTCTTAGGGGAATGATTTGTATGTTCCCAGGAAGCTATATTCTCAGCGTCCTCTGCATCAGGGTTAGTCTGAATTTTTGAGAGGGAGATCTTAAAAACAGCCAAAACAACAACCATGGGTGTAGTTGTGTTTATGTAACTGTCCAAATAAGTAATCATTCTGAATTATTTTAACTTGAAATGGGTCAAATCTGGCCCCTAGACAGTATACTGTAACACTGTACCCTGGGGGCACTGTTACATTGAATATTTTGGGTTTAAACCTCAGATTCCATATACAAAGATACAGATACAGACAAGCTTACTCTTGAAAGGGCCGTTCAGCGTTTATTGGAATTGACCTTCTCCTCAGCTCATTTTGGTTTCATTTTTATTTGAGGCCCAAAATCTCTTGGATCTTGCAGTATCTTTTCCCCCTCTAGGATCATTTCTTCAGATAGAGTTTTGACTTCTGAACCAAACATAACACTTTGTGAAACCTCCTCCTTTGACAACGCATCTTCCTGTTAATTGAGACGAAATTCAAAGAACAACAGTCCATTTTTCTCCACAACACTGGGGCTCGGTCCAGCTGTCTTGACGTGTGGCGGGCGAAGTGGGGGAACTCTGCTCATGTGAAAACAGGACACAAGATTTGGCGGTGCCCGATGCTTATTTCGCCTCGGATGGGACCGCAGCCAATGGAGCGCTGCAATATTGCTCACCGTGGCGATGTCGCTGCTCTCCGTGGCGACGTCGCTGCTCACCGTGGCGACCCGCTGCTGTCGAGCCTACTCGGATCAGTGGCACCGTCTCTCACATACACCCACACACACACTCGCATGTGTGCATGCGTGTGTGTGAAGGGGTTAAAGGGCGAGGCACACTAAGCAGACTGATTGTGAGGGGCACAGAGACTGTGTGTGTGTGTGTTACCCTTGAGTCAACATGGTTGAAATGTTCCAAAGTGAATGGAGCTTTGTTTGAGCTGGCATCCACAAAGCTTTTCTCCCACTGTCTGAAAGACATGACAAATGACCTTGGTAATGACGTTCAAATGTTTTACAGTCTGCCTCCAGGCCCTATCATAAACACTGTCTTTTTACTGTGTGTGCGTACGCTCGCGTCTGGGAAAGTGCGTGTTTGAGTAGAGCGTGCGTGTGAAAAATGTGTTGCGTCTCCGTGGGTACACGTTTGTTTGTGTGTCTGTGTGTGCGAGCGCATCTCAGACAACAGTGCTCAGCCAGCTTTTAATATCCAGCCTTGGATTCTCACTTGTCCACAAGGCATGACAACGTGCTGAATCTCTGGACTAATTGCAATGCGTGGGGGCATTCCCCCCAAAAAATATATTCACGATGGTGGTGAAAGGTGTTGACAGCAAAGACAACAAGGCTGCCACAATAAAGCACAATGTCTATTGTCAAAGACTTAGTATATGTTGTTATTACACAGGCTTTTAGATTGTTTTTTTCCATCACATTAAATCACCATTGCCCAAGTCGAACAGTGCCTATGAAGTCATTTATATGATCTATACTAGAATGGTACGTTATAGTACTATAATAAGTTCAACAAACTTTTTGGACTTTACCTTGATAGGCTATGTTGATCATGTGATGCCCGTCTTCTCCCTGATAGGCCTGAGTATCCGCGGCGCCCAGGAAGAGGACCCCCCGGACCCCCAGCTCATGAGGCTGGACAACATGCTACTGGCAGAGGGTGTATCTGGACCAGAGAAAGGGGGCGGATCGGCCGCAGCAGCGGCCGCAGCGGCTGCAGCAGGGGGCGGAGCCGACAACTCCATTGAGCACTCGGACTACAGGGCCAAGCTCACGCAGATCCGACAGATCTACCACACCGAGCTGGAGAAGTACGAGCAGGTGAGGCGCCAGCTGTCACGCAACGGCAGCCGTCGACTGCAGGACAGTCGTCGGTTTACGGTGGTCAGGGGGCGGGCTAGTAGAGGAGACTTTAAAACAGGCTATATACTTCCTGTGAATTCAGTCCAGTTCATTCGCCAGTTTTGTCCCTGGTCCGGTGTTTTCTCATTTGTTCAATGCTGGAAGTCTAATGTATGACGGTCTGAATTGACTACAGAGGATGTCAAAAGAGGACCGCAAATTCCCCTCTCTTTAGTAAGACTCAGTTTAACTTAGTAAACCGTTCAGGTTGAAATACTAAATGTAAAGATTCAGAGAAAAACAATCCATCTGTACTTAGTGTGTTTAAATCTCAAACACTTTCCTGCACTTCACCTGCACATTAGTCAAACGAAGCACCAGCCTCTGTTTAAAGTAAACACAAGCCACTTTCTGGCTCAGCCTGATTTTTAATGACACAAGTGTAAACACTTCACTTGGCGACTTAATGAGCTCAAGTGCTTCCCAAATAAATAGGATGTCCAAACACATTTCGAGTGAGCCCAAGGTTTAGTGAAGAGGAGATACAATTAGCTAGACTGTTGCTAATCTGTATGCTAAACCAGTGCTAGCATTCGTGGGTAGCTTTTTATTATGGCGCGGTGAAATCATAGAAATGCAACCCAACACTGGGACACCTTATCAATCAGCGTCATTGTTCTTGGGGACAGTTCGTTCTTTACTACGGAGCCATCAACCCATTCTAAACAGACCGGCCTGTTTCTCCTTGTTTCACTTTGTCCCCCCTTTCCCATGACACGACCAGGCATGTAACGAGTTCACCACCCACGTGATGAACCTGCTGCGGGAGCAGTCGCGCACAAGGCCCATCTCGCCCAAGGAGATCGAGCGCATGGTGGGCATCATCCACCGCAAGTTCTCCTCCATCCAGATGCAGCTGAAGCAGAGCACCTGCGAGGCCGTCATGATCCTCCGCTCCAGATTTCTCGACGCCAGGTGAGTGTGTGAGCGCGTGTGTGTAGGTTTGGGTATGTGCACATCTGAACAACACGCTTGAATATTTATGTTGAAACATTTAACATACTATTATTATTATTGTTGTTGTCATTATGTTGTTCATGTAGAACTGACAGACGTTGATCTTTTGCATACCTTGGCATCTATATTATGTATATTTCCCAGACATGTTAATAACAAACTGAGTGAATAAGCCTAAAGGTAACTCAGCCAGCATGCAGTGAGTTTATTGAGGATTGATATCATTCAAGCACAACAGCAACAGCGATCGAGGGACCACAGAGGTGGAAAGCTTGCTTGACTTTGGACGGAGTTAAATTGAGCAGATGCACACTTGTCGTTGGATCATCCGCATGAGGGAAGTTTAATGGAGGGAGAGAGATCATTGGACATGCTGCACTACGACTAGCAATGTGTGCGGGGACACGTAGCGAGAAAGGAACTCTGTCTGAAAGAGAGGAAGATGCGGGGGATATTGAGCAACAATTGGCGGCTTTTCGGACTCCTCCGATTTCCTTGTTTTACAGGCACCACTTTTATAAATGCTCGAATTGAATTGTTTTGAAGTGTCTCTTCCGAGGTGAAGATGAAGAACGTTGAAATGTTGTTTTCTGTTCGTCATTCTATATCTAATGCAGCTCAGTCGCTCATCGTTCTTTTCGTCCATGTATGTCCCTCGCAGACGGAAAAGGCGGAATTTCAGCAAGCAGGCCACAGAGATCTTGAACGAATACTTCTACTCGCACCTCAGCAACCCCTATCCCAGCGAGGAGGCCAAGGAGGAACTGGCTAAAAAGTGTAGCATCACTGTTTCCCAGGTGGGTAAATACTATTTCTCCCTCTCCCTCTCTCTCCATTCCTCTGAAAACACACTGTAGCTAGTGGGAAGAAATCTTTGAGGTACTTAGTCGTATTGACGGATTGATTACATTGGTAGTGTATCTCAAGCAATAATTTCTCATTAAAAGCATTACCCAATTGGATATGCAAAAAAGCAGTAAGTTGATTTGCCGTTCTTTTCGTGGCCAGGAAGTGACTTCAATTAACCCTTAGTAATGCCTCCCTATTTGATTAAGGGCTGTAGTTTCCATCCCAATTTGCATGCTTGTCCCCATTATTCCCACCTGCTACGTGTGTGTAAGTCTGTCCTCCTAGCCTGTCAGGTCTGTTCAGCCTCGTGCACACTGTGACACTGTGACAACGGGGAGACGCAACTGGGGCGTATGATGCCGGATGGTCACCGCACTTAAGCTAAGCGCTTCATGCTTGCATTCAGACAAAAAGTGCGAGTGACCCGTATAGGCAGTGCATAGGTGGTCGCTATTTAGACCTCCCTTCTCCAACACAACTAGAAATTACATTTCGATGTGGAATTCTATCCAATGACTTCCCGTATTTTGTCCCAATGAGCATGTCCCCATTTCCCCCTTAATACCTATTGTCCTGTGGTCGGATATCAACATTTTATCTGGTTTGGTTTTCCGTTTCAATCGTAACCACAAAGAACAATAATCGTAAACATTTCTCTCAAAATTTGTTGTTCAGCTCTCAAGTCCATCATATATATATATATTTTTTTTAATCCTCCATTTTTGTCGATCCTCCGAATCTGATGTGAAAAATGTTGTGTTTGTTGTGTTGGGGGAGGGGGGTGGTGGAGTGTCTGCGGCCTGTAGAGTCAAATACTGTAAAAAGCCCATTCTTTTTTGCCCTCAGGGCGGGGGAACCACCATCACAGTGTCACAGGTATGTCACGACTCTCTCCTCATCTGCTGTTTTGTTGATTTGGTTGACTGTCACTCTTCACCGAGGACAGGCTCATGCTGAGCGTCCATGTCCTGCATACTGCGTTAGGTTAACGTTACTATTGAAAGCACAGCCATTCTAAACCTGACATGCTGCATTTCGTGCCTTGCGTACAGTGTTAGTAAGGTTTTTATGTTGACTGGTGGACATGCGATGATGTGATTGATTTGATATGCTGATACTTGATACTCGTTTGAACAATGACTGCATGCATGGGGCCTGGAGGTACACAAGTCAGACAATACACTGACTCCCTGACACACACACACATTTAAACACACCCACACTGTAGTAGTGATCTGTGTCAATGTTTAATATGATAGAGCTCAGCTTGAACAGTATTAGTTTCCCACAACCTCACATTAGGTTTGTTGCAGTCTCTTGCTAACATTTTTCAAGTATAATTAAGCTGGAATTTCTTCTGTCTGGGCCTCAAAGGTAGAGGGCTCTTCATTAGTTTGTGTTACGATACTGGGCTGAACATCAATCCAACGTGGATGACTTTGTTAGCTTGGGATGAGGAAGGTGAGGAGGGGGAGGAGAGAAGATGTTAGGGAATTATTAAGTGCAATTGTTTGGTTTCTCTCTGGCGAGTTTGGGAGAGAATCTGCAGTTGTCAGGTCCCCTTCTGTTGCAATACATCTCTGGTATTTTTCGGCCGTCTCTCTCTCTCTCTGGCCTTTTTCTCTCTTGGCTTCTCTCTCTCTCTTTCTATCTCACTCCCTTATCTGGTCTGTTCCTGGTATCTCTTTCTCTCTTTGTGTCCCAGCTCTGTTCTCTGCAGGAAATACAGGAAATTGTCTGAAATCAGGATCAGATTCTGTTACACAGCATTCGACTCACCGGGCGAGACCTTGCTAGAGCGCCTGTTCTACCAATGGAATATAAACACCAAGTTGTTTACCACAAAGCACCTAAAGTCTTTCCAAATTATTCAGTGGTTATGAGTTATGGAAATCACATGTTAAAATCATTTCTGTTGCTCAGCTAGACTTCCCATGACCCAAAAATGTAGTGACTAGAACCGGGGCATTTTAGAAAGGAAAATAGCACAAATTTTATGTAAATGTCACTGCACACATACACAAAAAGTCACACTCAACACACATAGACATAAACTCAGATGCACACACACTCATAGTGGTCAATGACCTTTGAGCTATCATGTGACATTATTGTCTCCCCTTTGGTGATCTTTATGCGTCCAATATGCATGACCTGCATTACTTGTTTTCATCTTTCGTATACATGCATTTGAAAGCAAACAATTGCATGTATTTTTGAATCCCTTTGTAACTGGTGCATTTTGCGCCAATGTCTTCGATAAGTTATACTGCATATACATATTTTGTTCATGATTCATGATCAAAAGTAAAGTGTCATTTGATTATCAAACACATTTTTTGCTAATGTCGCTAAAAGCTCACCGGCGCTGTTGACTTTACAATTGAAATTCAAAATGGGCAACATCATCTTGATTTTCTGTAGTTATAAAACAACACAAATTCTGGTACGGCTGTTCCGTAACTTTCATTTGAGCGTGTCCTCCTTTGTATGCAGAAGGTTTATAGACTTCAGGAAGCCAGGTTTAGTGTCCTGTGACCTTATAAAAGGAAAGACCTTTATAGACAGTTGCTACCCCACATGCACCCCACACACCCTCACACTTACTCCACTGAAACACACAAGCGCACACACCACCAAACAGTCTTTTTGAGAGGAGCATTGCTAGCCATATTTGAACATGTTACAATTCTGTACAAGTCTGCAATTACATTTGAAAATAGGGAAAGATTCTTCCTATACACCAAGGGGAGTTTGCTTCATGGAAGCTTTTAGTTCAAATATGCTGATGTGGAAAGTGGAAATGTTATTAAAATTCAAATAATGGTGATCATATCCATTGATTTTAGTTTAGTTGAATTTAGGATTTAAAAAAAAGAAATTTATGTGGCAACGTTGGTGTTTCCAATGTTTTGACATTTGGAACCTCAACCGTTTGGTTGTGTCCATCACATGACTTTATCCACAGGAATTCTGATGACTTTCCAGATATGGGGATGGACCCCAATGTGCCAAAATTCTCAATAAAATATAATGTCTATAATGGAGTCGAGAAACTTAATCTCTTGTTCCCCTGTATCCTCAGGTTTCCAATTGGTTTGGCAACAAGAGGATCCGTTACAAGAAAAACATTGGAAAGTTCCAGGAGGAGGCAAACTTGTACGCTGCCAAGACCGCTGTTACTGCAGCCCATGCTGTTGCAGCCGCTGTCCAGAACAGCCAGGCCAACTCACCCACCACGCCCAATTCTGGTAGGAACCTATCGCCTCTGTACTTTGGGATCGGAATCAGCTATGTTGGTTTGGTTTGTGTCTGTATAGAATGAGGTATGCCGTATGTACTCTTCGTACAGTGCAATGATTGGTATGAGAGACTACTGAGGTAGAAGTTTGATTCCCAAAACCAACATGCTTTTGGTCATGTGGTTAATTCTGCTATGTCTGTCTAGTGGGATGAAAACTAGCATAATCACCCAAAATGTAGGCAGCTCTTAACCTTATTCTTATCCAAGGAAGCGATTGTAGGTCTGTAGAAGGATTTGGGACGCCAAAGTCAATTATCAAGAAAGTATTGAATACTTCAGCAGATGGATTACACGGCCACAATGAAACTAGCAGTCAATGGGGATGATTCAGAGACCATGGTTCTGAAGTAGCTCCCTTCTCTCCTACCCAGGATTCCAGATGAAAGATGAGGAGTTTCAGCTGGACACTGCCGAGAGCAAAAACTCCCTTTTATCCAACATGTTCACTGGTACTGCTGTTTTAGTCAAACTCCTAAATGTTGTGGAATCACACCCATGTCAAAGTCACTCCTCCCATTGGTTTATCCCTATAGCCATGCCACAATCTGACACAAGTCTGACCCTGCCTCCATTGACTGGTGTTTTGTTTTTCATCAGGAAAATCATCTTATGCTTGTTTGGTTGTTTTGTGTTACGTCATGAGAATTCGTCATCCTTGGCATTATTTTCTCCTGGTCCCCCTTTTCTGTCAGTCTTCTTTGGATGGATGGAAGGATGGATGGATGGAAGGATGGATGGAAGGAAGGATGGATGGATGGATGGACGGATGGAAGGATGGATGGAAGGATGGCAGAGAGTATTTACCCTGTGTCTGTAATGTATTTTATATTCATCAACATATAATAGGGGTGTAACGTTACAGTTCGGTACATACCATGGTTTTGGGGTCACGGTTCGACACAAGATCAGTACAACAGGAAAAGGCATCAAATCCCAATGCTTGTTTTTCTTTCATATTACTTCAATGCCACAGTTTAAACTTTGCATCAATCTGTTCACAAAATTCTTGTCTACATGAATTTGAAAACAGTCCATTTTCCATTTGGGACTTATTGGAGGTATGGAGATAATAGTTTTGTACCAAACTGTGATGTCTGCACCGGGAATTTCCATTACCGTTACATCCCAATATATATATAGATATTACTACAGAGGCATATAGTTGATCAATTCTATAGGTAAGATAATGACATGACGCAAAGTCTTCAAACGTTTTAGAAAGGGTCCTAAGACGCTGTTCATACTTGCATGTGTGTGTGTGTGTGTGTGTGTGTGGGTTTTCCTCTCAGCATGACACTCTATTCAGCTACTTCCATCTCTTCCTCTCCAGGTTCTTCTGCCTCTTTTAGCCTCCCAAACTCTGGGGACATGTTCATGAGCATGCAGAGTCTGAATGGGGCCTCTTACCAGGGGGCTCAAGTCGGAGCCAATTTGCAGTCACAGGTAGGAGCCAACAGCCAGGGCAGGAAGTTAGGTCAGGGGTCAAAGATCGCAGTAAAGGCTTTAGACTGTATCATTCTAACTCAGGTTTGAGGGTGGTAAAAATGGTGTCTAAGCTTTGTAAGAAGAACTGTACTGTGCAGAATGTGTAAGTTATTCATAACAATGAATAACTTAATAACTTACACATTCTACCGCCCTCCTCATTGTAACTGCTTAATACACAGTACCGCATGTCATCTGTGTGACTTTACTGAATTTGAGTGTAGTCGTACTATAGATAACAGGTCATCTTCGTATTAATCACATTTGGCTCTGACTTGAGCTCTTGGGCTGGGATTCCCACTTGGGTCCAATGATGACATAACAGACTTCCATCTGTTCTTAAGACTTGTATGTATGTACATTGACACTCGTATCCGGCATCCGTGTTTCAGTTTACACCTCTCTGTTGTCTGTGTTGTCTTGTTTCACTGCTTTGATGCCATTGTCTGTCATCATTTTACTTTACAGCTCTGTGTTCATTTGACTATAGTGGTACTTTGGTAGCGTTCATTTAGCTTTCCTTCTTTTGACGTGGGATGCTTGGTGTCGAAATGTAACGACTGTTTAAGCATTACTAATACACTTCTATATTAGTGCTGGCATCTTACTCCTTCAGTTTCAATAATGTCCTCTGTTAGTGATGTGTGGTGGAAAGCGTAACAAGGCACTTTAGATTCTAACTGTAGATTTAATTTCTTTATGTCAGTTATTCAGTGTACATTACCTACCTATACACATTGTCAAGATATCAACAGAAGGATAGCTTTTCCAGCATCATGTATTCTAACCACAGGGCCCAGAACACCATGTGCTTTGCTCATTTCATTTGACAAAACATCCATTATTGGGTCTCTCCTCACAGACACTACAAGGTCATATTCCCTCATAGTCACGTTTTGTCCCACTGCGTCTTTTTGTTATGGCGATTGTGATGGTCTTTAATACCGCTCAATATGATGGAGTTCAAAATGATCAACATGATGGAGTGGAATATGGCGTGGCATTGACACAGTTTCTCTTTCTCCTTGCTCTCTGTCTCTCTCTTTGCTTCCTTCCTCTGCCTCCTTGGTTCTATGTCCTTTTCTCATTGTCTCCGTGCCTCCATTTTCACATTCCCTCTTCCTGCTCCCTCATTTTCTTTGAACCCACTTCCTGCTTTCTCTTCCTATCTCTCTCTTTTTCTCCCTCTCATTCTCTCTGTCTCTTTCTTTCTCTATCTCTGTCTCTCTCTCTGTCTCTCTCTCTGTCTCTGTCTCTCTCTCTGTCTGTCTCTCTCTCTCTTCACAGGGGGATACCATACGCCATGCTATCAGTCAGACAGTAGGATACAGTGATGCTCTTCGACATCCCCTGTACAGCCCACACGGACTAAACGTAAGCACGCCCTCGTGGTAACCATGACGATGAACGACTTGGCTCCCGATCGTCTTGATAATGACTCCAAAACGATGATGATGACAATGATTACAGTGCCAATGATGGCAATGATGAGTTTGAAAAACCATTTTCATTTCTCTCCAGAACCATTTGACCTCACTGCCAGTTGTTGAATTCAAACGATGTTTCCACAGTTGCGTGCTTTTCTTCCAGCATAGTTTTACTCACACTCATAGGCAAACACACACACCTGGAATCACACACGCACACACCTGCAAGCATGCACACGCCCAATACCCAGACAGAATCACATAATGCAGTTATTTGAGGGGTGGGGGTGGAGGTAAGACTGTAAAATAAGTCTTGGGGTAATCTCTGTTCGCCAGGGCTCTGAACCCCTTTCAGCAAGACGGCAGTGTGATCAAACCGCCGAGCAAATATACGACAGTCGAGATTAAGGACATGCCGCGTGATGGCAGACTCTAAAAAAAGGCCTAGATAAATGTATGTCTTCATATTAATGCACATCCACGTACACACACACTCACACACACACACATCCAACCGTCCCGAACCATACAAATCCTCCGCAGCTATTTAAATAAGAAAAAGCGTTCCCGCTTCATTCTATTTATGAAATGCATTTCGTAATACCCCCGTAGCGAAAGCCATATGAAAGGAAAAGGGGCGGCGGCTGGGGAGGGAGTTTCTTATTTTTTTTGTGCGTGTGGCGTATCTATGTTTTCATTTAACTACTTTGAAATGCTTCTGAGAGCGCATTTGCAGTCCATCCTCTTATCACAGTAATGAAATATGAAACTGGAATTGCCTCGCAGCCATGTACAGATGTGACTATCGTCTTTCCTGATGAGGTCTGATAAGACGCTTCTTTATAATACTGCAGACAATCCAAAGCTACCGTGGTGAAGATTAATTTATTGGCTGAGCGTGAGCTGCAACGCGGAAAAGAGGGAGAGAGAGAGAGCGGGAGGGTGGGGTGGGGATAAGGGCATTCTAATGCTTCTCCCTCAATACCAACGTGGAGAAATATTCTAATTTCAGTGAATGGATTTAGTTCTGTTCGGTAGGAAAAGAAAAAGCAGTCTGTTGAGTTTGTTGTCCATTGCTCTAATCCCTTAGGATGAAATGGAGACTCTGGTATTCTCTACCAATGGATTTATTATTATTCTTTGTTTTCTGGTTTATGTTTACATGGGTACTTTATGACTAAATAGCATGTAAAATATTGCATTATTTTAATTTCCAAAAGCATCAAAGAACTGGCATAAAAGGATAGCTATTAATTTCCAATTCCATAAAATTCCATTCTTTAAAAAACTGTAATATGACAAGTCCTGATTTCCCCACTTACTGAAAGCATCTCTCCATTCAGCTTGAGTTGGCATTACCATCCGCCGCAGTGAAAAGTGACACGTATAAATAGCTAGACATGACAGAGAAATGTTTCTCATGAGGAGCGCTCATTCAGCAAGGTGTCATTTTGGCTTTGCAGAGCGCCCTCTTTTGCCTTGGGCAGTAGAAGCAATATGCCAACTTCCTGCAGCTTCAAAATACCAACGTTTTGTCCCCCTCTTGCCCTCACCACTGCCCAATGTATTTAGGTCATGGATCAGTCCATCGGCATGGAAATGAGAAGAATCATGGAAGAAGAGAATATTATGCTATGTCAAATGACACACACACACACACACACGAGAGAATGCACACAAACACCAAATGAAACCTAATAACACACTGTTATTGCATTACTGTTGGAAATCTACCAGTGAAGACTTCACAAAAGCTGACTGCAGTTTGACACTGCATGATATCTGATGAAAGTAATTACACTTCAATCAAACTAAAATTTTTGCACAGATTAGCCGTAAGATGTCCAAGTATAGTACAAAATAAAAAATAGTATTATTGTTATATATAAGTCAAGTATAATAGTTCGATTTCAATATAATCATGCTGATAGTATTTTCAAGTGAAATATGTCAAACCTATGATAACATCTTTCATGTTTCTGCAATCAGTTTGTTCCTAAATCACAACAGGAAGACATATCAACAATTGCATGAGGTGACGACCTAAATGCAGTCCAAAACAAGACCCTTTCAGCCTCGTGACAGAGGGGAAAAGGCCCCTCCGTCACTTCCGCTCACTGTTTTCTCCGTGAAGTGGTTTCCCGCGGCCCCTGTCCTGTCTTCCTGACTGACACTAGAATATGCAGCGACAAGCCTCTACAAGAATCTGATCAGACATTGATTTCGCCACTCGCCTTCAATGACCAGGATGCAGAGCAAATTTGTCAGCGTGAGCGGGAGAGAAGAAGAGAGACTTGGGCTGCTCATGTCACTTTAAATGTAATGGGGTTCACCCCCTCTAGCAAGAGAGAGAGAGAGAGAGAGAGAGAGAAGAGAGAGAAGGAAGAGAGAGAGGGAAGAGAGTCAATGGGAATGAGATACCGGATCTCCTTTCCTTGTTTGTTTGTTATCCCAGACATGCTACGCTCTTTAACTGCCAAGGGAGCACAGACAGGTTGCTTAGCAATACTTAACATGCTTCATATTGAAACGGACTGTCGTAAAAGGCAAGAAGAGCATTTTTTCTCATGTGTAATTGGCAAACAAAACCAAAGACCGTGAGTGGTTTTACTACATGGTACTCTATAGGGGGGGGGGACCTCACTGAATTGCTCCAGCAAATGTTCCTTCCATTGTTCCCTTCTCTTTCTTGAGGGTTTTAGGTTGGTTTACTGTAGGTGTTCTGCGGGCCCCATGATGCCCTCTATGATGTTGCCTGCAAAAGGGATTCACAAATAACATTTCATTTGAGTTCAACTGTAATATAAAGATATACTATAATATAAATTCAACATTTCAATTCGACTTTTCTTTGTCTATGTCTCTAGGGTAATGGAGGTTGGCATGACGCGCCTACTCCTTCATCAGTGATATCCCCAACAGAAGGGCCGGGAAGCGTACACTCAGATACCTCAAACTGACCTCACCACCGCTACACAAGACCGCATCCCAATCCCAAGCTTTAGACCAATGGAACTGAACCAGAAGGCAAAACAAACCAACCGGCACCTCGATTCGGTATAACTCCTCCCCTTTTCTTCTTCTGCTCCGTGTTGGCCATTTTGGATTTTTGGTTTCTTGGTCCCCAAATAATCTCTGCTACCAAGAATACCATGATTGGATACTGCTTTTTTTGTGAGTATGAGTATACGTATGCAGGACAAGACTGGATCAACTTACTAAATATTGGGGTTTTTAGAAAAGAGAATTGGCTTATGAAGGGGACGTATGAGAGAGGCTAATATAGATCCCAAGTAGACTCTGAAAAGCAAGACTTTTCACAACGCTCCAGACCTGCTCATTCACCATCATTTCTTAACTTCCCAGCAAAGACTGAAGACTTTCCTGGCCCAATGGATTAAGATTTCCGTGTGTTGTACATCTATTGGGACAGGTGTGAGATCTCCAACTCCGTGCTGATTGGGGTGCCAGAATGCCTCAACCCTTTTTAGACTGACTCAACTTTCCTCTGGTGGACCTCCAGCAATACTGATAAACCATTGCAGGATCTGACAGATTTCACTGAACGGCATTAGACAGTTTGATGGCAGCTTTCATGCTCTTAACATGTACTACTTTTAATCTTCTAAGTCAGTCTCTTGCCAACACTGGTGTCTTCAATGCTTGGATGGCTATAAGCAGTCATGTTGGATGGGGGTTAAGATAGCACTCATCATGGTAACACCATTGAGACGATCCAGTGAAAGTGATTTCACCTCCAGGATTTTTTCGTATGTTGAAATAGGCCGGATAATAACTTAGATCCAGGAAGTGGTTTGAGCTTTGTTGTGGAGCACTTCTTTCATTGGTTCCAGTTTGCTGGTGGTAAGAATTATCTTTACAAAATGAACGTATTTCAAATACTATTTTGCCCAACGGCTGATCAAACTAAAAGTATGGAATGACCTACTTCAAACCCCTTTGACATTGGCTACTTAACATTTGTCACGTAGAATACTTGCATACTACCTCTTTAACTTTATCGCTACCACAACTTCAAGTCTTACTTTTTCAAATTTAGTTTGAAAATTTCTTGTAATTAGCTCTTGTGTTCATTCGCGTAATCTCTTGTGTATTCTGATCTTGTTGAAAATTATTGTAATTTTACAGAACAGTATAGCCTAACTAAAGCATGGCAGTGGTAATTGGCAGGGGCAATTGAAGGCCAAATTCTACTGAATGGACACTACGGCACCTGCCTTTGAAACAACATATCAGGTAACAGAACGATCTTAAGGTCCAAAAGTATGTCCTGTCGTGGAAAGGAGAAGCTTCCTATAACATAAAGACTATATTATTTTACCACTCTACTTTGAGTAGTTCATCTTGGTTGAAAGGTTTCTGAAATCCAGAACTAGCTTTTTAAATACTTTTATCTGTTGGTCTCTGGAGGAGTGGCAGTTATGACCTAACGGACCATGATATCGCAACTTAACAGTAAAACTGTTGTAAATACCGAAGAACATTTTGAATGTTACCAATTTCCCAGCCTCCCCCTTACTTCCTGTTAATATGAATTACAAATCTAAAGGTTTCAGTCTCCAGACCTGTATATTTCAGACCTTGTTTGACAGGGTACAGTACAACTACATTTTTCTTTTTTCACTTCTAATTTTTTGTATTGTATGCCATTTTGAAAACTGATAGTCATAAGAAAAATATTTGTGGCTGTGGTCCTAATGTAATAAATATGTTTTGTGTTAATTTCTAACCACACTAAGTGGAGGATTTTTTTTACAAAAAGAGTCCTCTGTGGTAGTTTATGTGTAGTTTAAAACACAAAAATAAACTTTTGCTTTAAAGCTTTGAGTAAGTCGACTTTTCTTTCAGGATGAAAGCATATGGACTTGTCTTGTCTCCTCAAGATAAAAGGCAAAGGAAAGGATGATCTCTTATCTTTATCTGTCTGTGACACAGTGTAGTTGCCTTACCAATATGTAGATTGGACTGTGGATTATCGAGAAAATCCTCTACTAGGTTTAGTCTCTAAGCCCACATCCCAAGGTGTGCTCGGCAAATGCAAAAAAATATAATTCCACCTCAAACAAATGTTCCGTTTTGATTGGATGGAACGACCAGAGAAGACAGCCATGAGACAGATGCAAACTGGCAGGCTAATGTTCTGTCACAAACCTTCAAGTGACCTGCTCAGAGCCGTTCAGTCATTGTCAGCATATTTATGGGGAAAACTCCTGACATCATGTCACAGTCCCCTTTTGACAGTTACTACCACACAGTAATCAGACAGTTCCAGTATCATGGGTATAAAAGTACGGTAAAAAAGGTTTGGTTGCTAACTTACCCAGAGGAACCTTGGAACAAAGACGCACACTGACTGTGGGTGGCAGGTGACAAGATTAAATTAATAGCACTAATTGTGGTTGGAGCCTGCTGGCAGTAGTTGAAAGCTATTATGGTCCTCATAGAGATCTTTGAATAATCAGAGTTGAGTGGTGGCACCCATACAGCACCACAAAAGAGAGAGTCAAAGGGAATTTAAGACAATTTATAAATGTTTTTTTTTTGCCGGAAACACAATAAACCAAATGATTTTGTGTGTGTGTGTGTGTGTGTGGGGGGGGGGGGGGTATTTAAAGGTGATCTGTGAAGAGGGTGGATTGAAACCTTCCTGTATTTGATAGCGCAGTCCAAGATATTCACTTGATCAAACACTTTTTCACCCAGTTGTATAAAAGCAACGGCAACAGAAAATCTTGCAGCCAAAAGGAAACATCCTTAAGAGTAATTGCCAGAGAAATACACATGCAATCTGGTGGGGTTGAAAGGGACAAAAAGCTATAGCATAGCAATCAGTTGTCATCATTGCACCATGCTGTGTTTTGAGCAGGGAATTTAGCTGGCACTCAAGGCCTTTAAAACATTCAGAGACCCCATTCCAATTGTCAATCTTCCATTTCTCTGTCCTTCACTCTCACTATAATCTGCTCCATAATAACGGGTTATTTAAATCGTGTAACAATTAGCGGAACCACGGAGCCCAAGGAAACAGCATGTCTATGGTATATTACAAAGCAACGAATGGCACCGTGACCAGGACAACAAATAAACGACGTAGCTCTGATCCCACCGTGCAATGTCCTCACCAACTGCTATCTTTACAATGAAAACTCACGCCGGTCGGCAATGCTAGGGAGCTGGCCAGGAATATGAAGGGAACTTCATGTAACTGCCTCTCCTGTAGATTCAAGGGTTGGAAAGGAGAGTGGGGGTAGTGGTTGGGGGGGGGGGCAGAGAATTTGAGCTTGTTATAAATTTCATTGGGACTCACTGTGTGAGACCATACACAACCACTACCTATGCCCTTTTTTCTCATTTTAATTCGATCTAGGCCGTCTCTAAATAGCAAATGAACAACAAAAAGCGTAGCATTATTAAAATAAACAATATTTTCAACAATAACAAAACAATGGAAATGAGGCTGAGTGAATGTATAACCGGTGTGAAAACAGGCTAATTAGTCATGTTCAAGGTTCATTAGCACAATAGCTTTTTCACCAAATTAAATGTGTTCCACATGCATCATTAAAGATGAAAATCCAGATTTTTTACCAGTAATCGAAACATCTGAGCAGTAAGCAATTAAAAGGAGATAAAACTGACTGGTTGCTTGATTAAGAAGTTGAACACAAAATACCGAACATGCGTTATGTCAGGTTTGATTAATGGATTTCAATACTACTCATTGTTCAAGGCGTGGTGATGGCATCATTTCATATATGCCATCTACTGCAACTTCATTCTAATATTTCCGTAATGAATGCACTTCAAATTTAAATCCATAGGGTCTTATAACAAGATCTAATCACAACATATGTTTTACCATTTGAAATTACCTTAGGAGCTTGAAACATAAAGATGTTTGAGGTTCATGTCTTTAGAAAGCAAAATGACTCCATACAGTATATTACATAAAGGTGAAATAAATGTGCAACTGCATCTCTTATTCACTACAGTCATTACAAATGTATACGATTTAGATTTTAAAATGAAACCACCGTCAACAGGTTCACCTGACAGATTGTATCCCAAGTATTAGTGGCACAGTGTTAATGGAGTCGATTCGGTAACAAAAACGACTTTTAAACTAGTAAACATAACAGTAATGAACATGAATAAATCTTCAACTTTGTCCTCCAGTCTGTAGCTTCTTGATGATCAATGAAAGGGCAAGACAAAGTTAGTAGTAACACAAACAAACACATTTGAAGGAGGAACCACAAAGATGAGTTCATGTATTGAGAAGATAGGAATGCCGACTGCAGATTCCCTCAATTGTGTTGTTTCATATTTCATGTTTTGCTCCGTAGTAACAGCTGCCGTTTGTCTCTGCCATCTGTGAGCAATTACTTAGTGTCTAATTTGGCAGTGTAACAATCATGTGTTTTCCCTCTGTGTGTGTATACCTCCCCATAACCAACTGTAACCTCCAAGGGGAGAGCCCCCTATTGTGCAGGCTCCGGAATCCACACACTCAATATCAGGCATAAGCAAAACACGCATCCCCATCCACACACATCCACACTCATGCGGTCGTTTTGCGCACACGTTGACATGAATCTACACAAGCAAATGGACACACAAAAATACTATGCACATAAACACACACACACACACACAAACATGCACTCTCACAAACACAACCTGACACCATCAAGGCCTCTAATATGAATCAGTCTCTGAGAGGTTGTGTTGACACTAGACCTATGCAACAGTCAGAGCAAAGATAACCATCAGTCAAATGTCTCCTCCTCCTCTCTCTCTCTCTGTCTCTCTCTTTTCCTTCCTCTCTCTACCTCTCTCTCTCATTCTTTTGCACCTTTTCTTTCTACTCTCCTTACCAATAATTTGGCAGTATTTTCACATCAGCACACGCACTTGTCTACAGTGCAGATTGTGTCCACGCAGAATAAGACTAAGATCAGTCTAGTTGACTAGTTTAGTGCATCCCCTTTACACACACACACACGCACACACACACACGCACACACATACACACACCATCTTGGGCTTGCATGTGCTGCAAACTCTCCGTGGCCTAACAGAAACTCCGGCACTTCAGTCGGCATTAGACTCAGTCCCCCCCGACCGTGTTCCGTGACCTTGTGTGTCAGGGAGCGTAGCCCCCTGCCTGCTTGAGCAGCTACTTACCAGCACAGCCTCCCCCTCCTGCCCACTCCCAGTTCCTGTGATTCAGACCAGCACAAACAGCAACATGAGCCAGACAGACAGAGACATCTCGTATTGGGAGGTGCCATACTTTGGATTTCTGGGCCTTGCTGAGGTCATATTTGTTCCTCCGAAAGAACCGGCCCCAAATGTTATTATTCAAATTTAAAAATACATATATTATTGTTAAGAATGTATCCTATTGCTAGCAGTGATGTATGAATTGATAGGGAAATCTTTTGTGAATATACATTAATCCAGGGTAATACTGTACACAGGGTGCATCCGTTTACCATGTACCACAACTTCATTTTAAGACTTACTATACCTGTCAAGTGTTTCCAGCATGCTATAGATTTAACTTTTGTTCCATAGTGTGTACTGCGTGTGTGCGTTTCAATGCAAGTGTGCATGCATGTTCCCCTGTTAGAATGTGTGTATCTGTGTGTTAGCATTGCATTTTTGACTGTCCCAGGGGACACACATGACCCAATGTCTGCTTCCTGGTCTGCTTCCTGTCAGACCTCCTGAGCTCTAGTTGGATCCGTTTTCCTATGTGGTCATTGTCACTTGAAAACACTGTGCAAATCCGTCATGCTAATAGCAGCTCCAGTTAGCATTGCTATCGTAATTTGATAACCTTCAATAGATTGTTCCTGCTTATCCTTAACGTTGGTTGTCTTAATTGCATGTGTGGTAAAACAGTCGTGCGTGGATGCCAAAGTATGCTTCCCAGCAAACTGTATAGATTGGTAGGGTTAGGACACTTAAATATTCTTTGTGAACTACCTCAAACATAGATGATTTATGTAATGTAACATAGAAACCCAACTATTCAGCAACTATAAAATCTGACCAGATTAAATGTTTTATTTGCTCTTTGTGGCAATTAAAAACTGTATTAAACCAAATGGAGAGATAAAAAGCAAGAGTGGCAAAGGGAAGATTAGAAGTTGAGAGGTAAAATGGGAGTGCGTCTGCTTGCTTGGGGAGAGAAGGGCCTCTAGACCTCATTTTGCCCTGGGAGGTCACGAGCAATCAGACAAACCTGGCAACCGAGCCAACAGCTCAGCGAGGCCTGGCCAGCGGCCTAATCAGGCACGCAGACTGCAATCCCCATGGGGGAGACCTTCCGCCGATTCCAAACACATTTTCCCATTGACGGCTGGGCAGCAATGGCATCGCATGAAAAACGCTTCCCTCTGAGAGCTAGGGACCATTAGGGTCAATGGGCTACACGGCCCTCTGGTTTTTATGTCATGGATAGTCAGTTAAGAGCCATTCAGTTCCATTGGTCTGTTATAGCAGGACTGGGAGAAAGAGAGAAAGAGAGAAAGAGGTGTGTGTGGGTGTGGGGGGAGGGGGGGGACAAGTGTTAAAGGAAGCAATGCAAAAGGGATGAAAGTATAGGACAGTGGGATAGTGGATGGATGGCTGTCTTATTTTTATGGTATGTGGGTTCTGATGAGTTCGATTTGGGGGTGCTGACTCCAAAAAAGATTGTGTGTGGTTTGTTGTTTTTTTGTTTTTTGTTTTTTGGGGGGGGGCTGTATCCAACTTGTGCCTTCATGCCTTCATTTGTTACACAGAAAAAATAAGTCCTTAATTGTTCTTTGGACCCACGTTTCCCCAGAAACAGAAAATATGGCGCATTTTTGTTTACGTCTCTTTTCTCCAGCTTGTAACAGCTGGTGAGATGCCTGAGCGAGCGTGACAACGTTCCAGCGTCCACCGCCAACCCCTTGTCTTTGTTCCCCTCTCACTCCATCTTTGTCCGAGCTTCTGTGCGGTGAAGTCGTCAAATTACCTCACCGAGGTTTTCATCCTTCCGTCATCCTCGCATCAAAAGCTGAAGACGGACAGTGAAAGAGGAGGGTGGTTGATGTGAGGTGGAGGCCTATCTTCCCTTGCTCCCATCTCCAGAAGCTCAACCTCCGAATACTGACACGTCTCGGAGGCTCTCTTTCTCCTGACCGTTCCTTTCTCCTCTCTCTATCTCCTCCTGTCTCTCTATCTTGGTTTGTCTCTCTCTTACTCCCGCTCGCTCCCTGCCTCTCCCCTTCTGTTTCTCTATCTTGGTCTGTCTCGCTCTCTCGCTCGCTCCCTGCCTCTCCCCTTCTGTCTCTCTCTAGAGAAATCAGCCAGGCCTTCGCCCTCTCAAAGCCCCCTCATCTTGGAGATGTCACTTCTCAATTTGCCCCAGCCCTGCTATTCGCCGGTGGCGTTTGTATTGATTTTTCTGTCGGCGGTCAGAGTGGAGCAAACTCTTGAATAAAAGGCAAGAAGACTGGGCTGGGTTTCGAATGAACGTTGCCCGCAAAGAACCAGGACTCCGATAAGGTATCTTTGGAATTTGATGTTTGAAATCACACCAGCTGCAGACAAATTTGCATTTGAATATTGAAATGGCCCACCGTACAATGTTCCTGTACTGTAAAATACCTATGGTGTTCGATCAAAATCAGAAGGGAAAAATGAGTCAACTGTTGTGCTAGGCAAGGCGACTATTGTTGGATGAACTGTCAACACATTTGTTCTCACATAGGTTGCACAAAGGAATGGAAAGATGGGGGGGGGGGAAAGAGGAGGACGCAGGGAAAGTGGAGTGCGCTCTCAAAAAGAGTGAGGTAGAATTTTCTGGAAACACCATAGTTTCAGGACTTCCTCAAGGCATCTTGAAGAAGCTTATTTGATAAGTCAAGAAGTAGACAAGGCAAGTAGCTTCTCCAATTACAAACTCCAAACCACATTTCAGAAAGGCCCCTCCCCCCAGCACCACCAACTTTGCCTTTGGCAGAACATGGCATCGGCCTTGGCGGAAGCACATCTCTGTTGCGGCGTCAAAACAATGTGGGGTCCCGAAGAGACAGTGCCGCAAACTGGCAAAGTGCCATCCTTGTTCACATCCGTCTAGGCCCAGAAGTAAACAGTTTGCCGAAGATCTTTCGCATCGCGTAAATACTCCAGTGAGTCATCCCTGGGAGCGGGAGGGAGTTGAAGGGGAAATGGGTAGATTGGAGTGTGACCTGTCACAAACCTCGGGTCTGCCTTGGGTCACGTTGATGCACAGGCAGCAATGTCGCCGGTCCCTAAAATGTCCTCGAGGCTTTTGGGTGCTTTGACCCAGGGGGAAAACAGATGAGACTGTTACTTTGCCATGTGATCCCGTCAGATCCCGGAGAGTTGTCAACGACAACATCCGCCAGTGTCCTTGGGCAGCCCTAGTGCAGACTGAAGTTAAGATGCCTGGCATGATAGTGAAAGTAGAGCGTGTGCGTGGGTGTTCGTCTGTACAGGATGTTTGTGTGTGCGGGTTGTTAGTTTGAATCTCATTTACTAGCACTGTAACGTCTGACACCACTGATCATTCAACTTAATGTAACATCTGTCAAGTTAGGTGACAAGCCACTCTCAAACTGTCTTGGGAAAGATGAAATAGTAACGTGCTACCGTATGAGGGACTTTTAGACTTTTGCAATCACGTTGTCCTACGTTTTTTGGGGGGTCGTTTTTTTTCTACACTTTCACACAAGAAGTGAATGTAGAAGCAATGAGAGCCACACAACGTTTCCTTACCTACGATGAAACGGGTCCCAAATGTTCTGGTTTCTGGTTTGTAAGGTTGCAATGCCCTCACATCGAAATCAGCTTGAGGAGTTGAAAGGAGGGTAGTGATGTAAATCATGAGTTGAAGTAAACAGCATACACACATACCCATGCACACACACATCCACTACTGCAGCAGCACTCGCTGACTTTGCCACATGTTCGCGAATGCACTATCATCAGGTTCGACAAATTGAGCATCATTAATAATTCCTGCAAGGAGGTGATAAATCTCAGATTGCTCTCAATGGACCTGGATATGCCTCCATAAATCAGGGAGATTAGTGGAGAATATTTCAAAATCCTGTGTCAAAATTGTCAGGCTAACTGATGGTTTTTGTCGATCCCTCAAAGTGATAGGCTGTGAATCAGTTATACGTTTTCAAAATGTCAACGGTGCAATATGCAATCTTTCTAATAGCCAGCAATAGGCTTTTAATTTTTTATTTACCTTTTTTCCACCATCTGAGAAGCAGCAAAAGGAAGACAACATGAATGTTTTTGCGTGTCTCACATATCAATAGGAGACTTTCTATTCATGGGCGCGCGTACGGCAAAGTCCACTCATCCAAAGCTCTGGACGAAAAGAGGAAAATTGTGTATTGACGAAATGTCTACCACATTTGAAGGCCTAATCAGAGATTGAACTCCTGTCTCCTTTTTTCTGGCTCAGAATTTCAATACATTACATTAACCTTTATCATATGTCACAGGTGAATGGAGTATTACTTTACATTTCAAAGTGACAACTTTGATTACGTACAAACCCTCTTTTTCATTCAACTTTACAGGGACTTTCAGAGTGAACGAATGTGTATATCCACAGATATGCAATGCTATCGCAACATAAACATAAAGTAAATGGCTTCTGGTTCGTAAACACACATGTATGGACGTGGGTGAAACCTTACAATGACTTAGTATTATCATGTTGCCTTCTGCTACTTTCTATCTATTAGTCTCATTATTGTTATTGATATCTCGGCTGTTGAAAAATTGTCTGTGGAGCCGAAAGGCTGGTCCAGGAAAAGTAAGTGTGCATCAAAGAGCTTTCGCAACAAAAACGAATGCTTCCTCTGAAGTCCTTGTGTCGTGTCTCCCTGTGTTCTCATCTGTCCTTACGACCATTTCCCTCCCATTCTGAGTCCATTCCAAAGTTGGACAAGATGGAGTTAACAACAGCTGTGCTATTTAAAACAGTGGCCATTTTTACATGTATGCATGATGTTATATGACTGAATCAATGCTCAGTGATTGCCTTTAACCTATATTGACCTTTTTAACTCTATAACACCACCTTTAGTCACCCATGACATTATAACTACGAGTAATCAGGAAGCTAATGACATTTAAAACATAAATGTCAATCAGCCATCTGCGAAGTGGTCTCGACCCTTCTAATTTTAGTCTGAACCATTTCTGATATTTTTTTTCTCGTGAAAATCACCATATACCAGTCAGAGGGCCAGGTCATATTCAATTCAAAGGGAATGATTGTGTATAACAATGGATTTCATGTTACATGGGTGTTCAGTAAATCCTATGCTCCACTGCTACATCAAGGCTTTCATCCAGTAGAAATTGTATTTTCCTATATTGCGATGTTGTGTATCGCATTCCAGTCAGTTTAATAGAAATGGGATGGAGATTCTGGATTGTTCTTACTGAGCATGAGATGTGTTCAGCGGGAACCATGTACACATGTGTGTGTGTGTGTGTGTGTGTGTGTGTGTGAGAGAGAGAGGGAGGGAGTGAGGAGTATTGGCAGCTGAGACAGAAGGGGACCCCAGTAATCTAAATGTCATTCATTGTTCAGAGTGAGGTGAACAGGTTTACAATAATCAATTATTCAGTCTCTCCCATCCCCCCTTCATTTAATCTATTCTTTGGTAGCGTCTCTCTCTTTCACTGTCCAGTGTGTGTTTTTCCACTTATTATTAATCTTATAAACACCAAAATCACAAATGTAACATTTGTTTCTCCTTTAGTTTCGTTGCTAATCCTGTATTTCTCATACTTTCATTTGCGAAATTGACATTTTAAAGACCAGAATTTGAAAATGATATTATTGGATCGTATTTCAATAGAAGATACTATATATTTCTAATCATCCACAATGGGGTGGGTCTCAAAAGTCATTTAGTATAGGTCATTAGGGAAATGTAATTATTGCCCAAGTCAGTATGTCTATATTTCTGCTTTACGACTGGAAAGAGGAGGGTGCACCATAGTAGTATAATGAACCAAGGAATGTCCAGTACTGGACTGATGTTTAATCAATAGCAAAGCCAAGTTTGTCAATACAAATGTCATACATTTCCTCAAACAAAAGTGGAATGGTGCCAGACAAATCAAATTCACGGAAACAAACAAAACGCCGTCTTAGAAATAGGTTCTCTGGTAAACATTGCAGAATGATTGTGCATTGTTCCTTTGGTAGCATGCTATTTAAAGAGTGTGCCAACGTCAAGTAGAACTGTTTGTACTGTAACGTGTTGTAATGTTTGCCTTGCAGACCCTCCTTGCTTGTGCACGAGCGTGACACGGACACAGACACACTTTTCCACCACAATAGAAAACACGATAGCCATTGGTTACGGCCATGTAAGTAAGTGATATCTTATTGCTCGAGACACATGCTTCTTCATAATTGAAGCGGAACAGCCAATCTGCATGCACCTTCTGTTCTCTCATCTCTAATGTAATCTAATCTATACTCATCACATCCAGGGAGCCAGAGATCTTGCGAATACATTAACCATCATTGTGACTATGCGAGTTTGCTTGACACTCAAGGATTTGATTTACTTCCACCGCCTTGGTGGGTACTGGGTTAAACTCTTAAGCCTACGCTTTCATTTTCACATCTCCCACCAATGCATCAGCATCATCTATTGTGCCTCCCATGTACATTAACAGCATGTGTATGTGTGCTCGTACGAGTGCACGTGCGCCTGTTGTGCTTCGTGCGTGCTAAGGGGGGATGAGGGGGGATGGTGGTCTCGTCAATTAACCTTCTCTCCCTGCTTCACCATCATGAGCTCTGTCCGCAGCACTGTAATGGCACCAAGACGGACTATGGCTTAATGAAAGCGGGGAGGGAGGAGACGGGAGTCAATAATGATGAGTTTTGTTCTACGCTGATGACTAATTCTTTATGTCGCGATGGTGCCATGGCGAAAGGTAGGGAGCCATTCTGTAAAGACGGCTTTGTGAGGCTATGAAGAACTTTTATTTTTTACTACACTACAACTTTTACTACAATTTTACCGTGTTCAATGTGTGATCGAAAAAGAAACAAAAAAGAAAATCATGTGGAGGCGCACTACACCTTTTCATGCAACACCCAAGTCCCCACAGCACAGTTTTCGTGTGTGTGTGTGTGCGTGAGAGAGTGTGTCCCCGTTTTCATACACTGTTGAGTACACAGGGGAGAGGCCATGGTTTATGGTGTGCCAACACACAGCACCCCAGAGTGTTTCTCACCAATGGTTCTGTGGGCTCAGCAGCCGTCAGCCAGAGAAAGAGAGAGAGAGAGAGAGAGAAAGAGAGAGAGAGAGAGACCGAGGGAGAGAGAGAGAGACTGAGGGAGAGATACATAGATAGAGACAGAAAGAGAGAGGGCTGGGGCAGCGATTTTCAAAGCTGAGTCCAGCAAGGACCCTTTGCTGTCACCGAAGGGGCCATGCAGGATATCTACATAGCACTGATAAACACTGTACCAGCAAACACCAACAAGCCAGTCAGTTTGTCAATAAGGGACAGCAGTCGTTCATCCCATCACACGTCTGCCTACATACACACGTGTGGACACATGCACACACACATATGCCACACTCTCCTCCCCCTCTCTGTACCACTCAGATAAGTGGTAATACAATGTTAATACACTGATAACTGTTAATACACTGATGATTGTTAATTCTTTGGTTTGTTCTATTAGAGTATAATTGTAGGCGTTCGGACCATCAGATCATCTGTCTCACCTGAGGATAAACATGATTGGACTTTTTAAAGAGCTGGGCTGAGGTAACAAAAATGGCGACACCTACTGGTCCATTGCTGCTGAGGACTCTATAGAGAAGGGATAGTCAGATTTATGCAGCATATTCAATATTAGTTATGGTTGATTCTGGTAGAGGAGTGAAGACAGTGAGACGTAAGTACGTAAAGCAACGCAGACTATGTTGCTGTTGCAGGACTAAGTCCTGCACTGTGCTTCTCTTTCTTGCAAGCACATGTCACAGGCACAGTATGTGCTGTGTTGTAGTTGTTGTTGTTGTAGCGTGCTGTGCTGTGATCCACAATGGCAGGGGCTATAATATGCTGTTGTACATTACCGTGTTGTTTTCATGTTCACAGAAAGCACAATGGGGTCGTATAGAGGAAAAAACACGGATTATCTTTTTTGTGTGGGTTTTTCTTCCTTTGTCCTGTTGGGTCTACATTTGAGCCGAGAATATAAAAGATCACAGTACTGGGACAGAAAGAAATTGTATACATGTTAAGCCCATGTCAAACTTAAACATTTCCGATACATAGAATTTCACTGACTTGGATAAAATTCTGTCTCACAAAAGCAGTGTGCATATCATCCGTTTGAACGCCACTGAGCTCAGTTGAAGTGCCCACCGTTACAACCCTGCTTTTAAACGTCATATAAATCCACCAAACGAATCTCGCAGTCCAATAAAATTATACAAAATAAACAGCTGGATTTCACGAGCTCCACCTTTCCAACAGGCAGCAGATTCGGCCAACAACAAAAAAAGAAAGCCAAACCATTTACGTCTCTCCACCTTTATTATTCTATTTATACCTCTCATCCCTCATTCAAATGGTTCCCCTCACATCTAATTGTACCGGTTCATTTCATACAGACTGGTCCTTGGGGGCCTCAGAGCAGTTAATGCATTTTGTGTGCTCCCCTCTCTCCCTTTCTCTCTTAAGACTGGAGAGTGGCTATTGTCATCATTTCCTAATGGTCAACCAAGCCAGAAGTAGAAATAATGAACATGACTGGACAGGGGTGTAATTGCCTGTAATCTCTAGGCCTTATATTAAGGGGGAGGGGGGAGGAGGAGGGGGGGGGCATGGGAGAGAAACAAGACACAGGAAAGGAAACCAAGTCGCTCACATTATTATGCCATGGTGAGATGGGTGGGGGAGGGACGGCTGATGGTGGGGAGGGGGGGAGGGGGGGAGGGGGGGCGTTGTACACCCCGGACAGTCACATTATTATGGAGAGGGTTAAGGCCCAGGGGACCATTTCCAGGTCATTAGTCTTACTGATGCAGGGCGGCAGAGGCTACATGCAATAAGTTTGAGCGCTTGTTCAATTTTGTCCACAGCCCTGGGTGAAAGGAGACGCTTCCTTTGTGCTTTTGATCAGCATACCTGTCCTCTCTGGTTGGAGTCTCGGCTTCTCAATATGAGGTGTGGTAGGGGTTCCGCAGATGTATTAGGTCGCCAGCGAAATAAATTGAGTCGAATGCTACAGTGCAATACCACGCCCACATGCTCACATTCGCAGAAATGCCCCCCCCCCCAAAAAGCCAGCACAACGATTGAATCCCCCCAACACTGTTAGTTCTACAGCAAAACATCGTGTTGCCCTGATCCATCGACGGCCCCCACTCAGTGGTGTTCCCTGTGTCCAAGGACCACCCCCAACACCATGACTAAATCAGCACCAGAGAGGCTGCTCACTGGTCTGCTAATGACTAGCTCCAGGGATGGCGGTGGCAGCTTCTCTGACCCAGCCTGAGGCATTGGTCCCTGCCCACCCTGCCTGCGACACCAACAACCAATCACACGCACACACAAACAAACAAGCACGCAGACACACCAGCATGCCTCCCGACACGCACTGCTCAAGCACGGACACGTAAACATACATAAGGAAAAGGCGAGCGCACAAATGCACAATCAAGACAAACACACACACACACAAGAAAGTCCCCATTCTGCACATGCTCAACTTACTTCCACATGCTCCACACACCCTTAATCAACCGCCTCAGGGAAAGAGAGGAGAAAGAGAGAGAGAGATAGAGAGAGAGAGTGAGAGAGAGAGAGAGAGAGAGAGAGAGAGAGAGAGAGAGAGAGAGAGAGAGAGAGAGAGAATGAGAGAGAGAGCTCAGTCATGCCTAGTGGGCAGCCAGTTCCTAGACATTAAAAGCAGCACAGTAGTCCAAAATAAAAATGTCTGCAGCATATTTACACAGCACCATGTGATGTTGATGTTCTGCTCTGAGTCATCTACAGGGATTTAAATGGATGGCTTCAAGGGGTCCTTTACAAATGGCGATGCTTGGGCATCTTGGACGGTATTGAATTGCCGCATTAGGAAAATTACAGTTGAATTCATTCATGACACTTGTTATAGACAAAATATAAGGGACACTGCCTCAACTATACAACATATGGACGTCCACCTTTTCACCTTTAGTAAAACGTATATTACTTGGCTCTAAAACAGTCGAGCAACTATTCTTGTTCTTATGTTTGTTATTATGCTTGTTATGTACTATGTCTACCACCTGCTAGCTGATCATTCATTCATAACTTTAAATGCAAATCCCTTTGTTACCGAGTTCCCTCCACCCAAAGACGACTCATTAAAACCGCACACCTGCATGCCCTCAGCCCTCCCAAAACAATGGCTACTTACTAATCCACAGGAAAAAAAACTCTATTAATATTTATTTGGGGATCTTCACAAAGCTACTGTACCAGTACCATCCTATTGTTATCACAAGCTTCTCATTTCAACCTCAACTTCTGATCAGAAATTCTGCTGGATAAAAAAGGTCGGAATTACAGAGGAGTCGATAGGTTCGAAGGATCGAGCAACTTTCCCCCAAGCATCTAGTGACTTTACCCAAAGCTAGGGGCCCTGAGGCAAGATGAGAGGCATGCAAATCAACCATGCCTGTATACCTCTTTAATATTAAACTTGGGTTATTAGACGGAGCAAAGGCCTGACCCCCAGAGCGTTGCAGCTCCACGCGTGAATAATTAATACAGGCTGATTATGCTAATCAGGCAAAGAAAGTAGAGATGGGATTGCCAGTGGAGTATTTCCACAGGAAAGAAGGATAGAGGAAAGATTTTCTTTCTTCCTCTTTTTAGGGTTTTCCTTTTGCTGGATTATGCAAAGTATGTCAACACTCAATGTGTGTCTTTGAAATCTGGGAATGTGGATTTAGCTCTGTGTGATACGACGACAGACTTGCGAGCATTGTGTGATGTGTTTTATGTGTGTGTTGCCTTTTAAGTGTGTGTTGCCTTTAAAGTGTCAATGAGGGTACGCAATTGTTTTAAACAATTGAGTCAGCATATTGTGGCATCACTTTAAAAGTAGGAATTGCAATAAAATTACAATGAGAATCCATTGAGAATCTTCCCTTTATTTCAATTTAAGTCAACCTTTGTCCAACTTCATGTAATTTTTTCGCTTTGAAATCTAAACTAGCACAGATCTAGTTTCACTTTGAGCGTCATATCAAACGTCCATTGAGGTAACAAGTTCTCTGAAAGCCTTTTGGCCACATAAACACTGTTAATTTCCCAGTCTCAAGATAAAAGCTGCTTTTAGCAAGGGAAGAAAGCTGCCGTTTGTCAACATTCCTCACAGAGAGTGCTTCTTCAAAGACACCTACTTTGAGGCCTGACAGACAACTTGATATTATCTCTAGAGTGTTGGTCCCAGTCCCTACAAGAGACCAGTTTTGGGAAAAACACCATGATCTCAACTGACTGGTAGATTAGAGAGTTTGTCACATTGAGAGCCGTAAGAGGAAAGGATGTGGTAGAATGAATGACTCAGGAACTGGACAGCAGCGGTCTTAATCAAGACCATGGAAAGGAATTTCAACACCACAGAGGCTAACCCTTATTTTAGGGTGTCCTGGATTTCAGTAAATTTTTTGAGGCCAGAGTTACATGCCAGATACGATGAGTGAAATGCAGTGCTGTATAATTTCATTTGCGAGGCACAGTACAAGCAAATTCCTTCTGCACATGATCAAAAACCTTGCATACTCTAAAGTGTTACCTGCACCCATACCCAGAGCAATAATGCAGAAAGGTGAACCTTAAATAGTCCAGATCTGTAAGCGAGAGACAGAGAGATTAAAGTGAAGAAGAGAACAGAGGGGTCACTCCATCAATCTGCAATTGTCATCCTCTCAATCTGTTTCAGTTGTGGCTTGACGCGCAGGGGAGGTGTATTGTGTGGGGTGGGGTGCGATGGTGCCGTGTAGGGGGTCAGGCACCAATTCATCACTGGGATTGGAAATAAGAGGGACACTGCACAGTTTGTCAAGTGAGATTAGACCGAAGCTGGCAACGGCTGTCCTTAATAGAGTCTCCCCACCAGTATACACTACACATCCTCCAGACCCCACTACGATTGTAGAACCAGTGTGTGTGTGTGTTTGCCTGTACGTTTGCTGTGTGCTGTGCATAAATGATAGAAGCAGGACTATAATGGCATTATAAACACTTTCACACTACATCTAATTCTTTAAAAAATATGAATCAAATGTGTGTTGAGTATTCGTTGTTTACCTTTAACCTAAATTCAAACCGAGACAAATTGTGTATAAATCATGTTTTTGACATTAGGATCCTCGTCCTTACACTTGCAATTATGCACATCCACAAATCTAACATCAAGAATCTGGATATTTAGGGGGCAGCATAACAGTGTCTTCAGAAAAGAGAATTCTGGACATTGATCCAAAATAGACAGACAATATTTGATGCCATCGCGTCTATGTTTAAAACCGTACCTTTCAATTTCGTTTTCCCTACTAGTTTTGGAATTCACATAGCAAAAAACATTCAGCATTAATATGACCCTGATTACAAAACAGCTGTTCTGCTCGAGCAATGCAAATTCATGTTTGAATTCAGCAGGGTACCTTATAGGGTCTTCCTCACTCTTCATAACAGAAACCTATTAGATTTTCACATGTCCTTTCTTCTTTGCGAATCTATGTATGTGTGTTTTTGATCAAATGGGCAAACAATGGGTATGTTTCTCCCATTAGGAACTCTTCCGAGGTGGGCTAGGGAGACCCCTGTCTGGAACCCTTCATGCCTCACCGAGGAAGGAAGGCTCCAGTCTTGACCCCCCGGTGCTCCTTGCTCGTGCTGGCGTGTTCTCCCCGTGTAATGAGGCCTCTGGTGGATACGACCACAGCAGAACAAAAGGCCAAGGTGCAGTAAGGACAGCGATCCGCACGCGCTCCACGCCATTTGTTTACCTCCTCATATCAATCACATTAATGGGTCAGCTTTCGCTGACAGCTCATGATTACCTGCTTACCGTGGTGAGAAAGGGTGGAGCAGGGTTATAGGAAGAAAGAGAGAGAGAGAGAGAGAGAGAGAGAGAGAGAGAGAGAGCAAGGGAGAGAGGAATGGGTGGAAGGGAAGATGGGAGATGGAGTAGGGTTGGGGGAGGGGTTTAAAGACAGACAGAGGCGGGAAAGGAGATACAGGGATGAGCAGGATGGATGTGGGGGACACGCTTTACCTGGTGAGGGAAATCTCTCCCAGAAACGTTCAGACAGAATAATAGGTCTTATGGCTATGCATGTACTGCATGGATTCTATTACCAAGTAAATACCATAAGTACAACATTAGTCTCACAATAATGGGGTTTATTTTGATCAAATTCCATATATTTTCCCATATATTCACAGCTGTATATAGGGGGGACTGGTCTATTGCTAACAGGATCCTCACTGGTTCATTTGTAGCCAGCATCCTCTCGCTAGCGACACCATCTCTTACAGCAAAGCTACACTTACTCTTACTACACAGCAGTGCTATTCCACCTCATTTTCTCACCCTTTTCTTTCCCTTAGAAGTTGCTTTTACAGAAGCAGACAACACTTTAAAAAAAGGAAGATGAACAGGCTTGCAAATGCAAATCACATCTCTCGGCGGAAGCCTTGCTTTGATAAGAGTACAGAGATGAAAGAGGAGAGATAAAATCCCCAAAAATAAAAAGTACAGCAGGAGGGAGTCTCATATAATATTTAGGCTGTTTTGGAGAGTAAACACAAAAATGATTTACAAGTTGATTCTGCTCCCCTAGTGTAGTGCGTATAAATAGTGGAGAAAAAAAGCCAGCATTAAATCAACTTTGATAAAAAATACTGTAGCCGGCTGTGTAGGCGCGAGTGATCATTGAGAACCATTCAGGCCTTCTAAGCTTGTATGAAAGGCCAAAAATAAAGCACAAAAAAATAACTTTATGAAGTTTCGACATAAACCCTAGTTTTTGAATAGATCTTTTTTATTCAATAAAATTCTATCCCAGATATAATAGCATGTGACGCAAACACTACCAAGGTTTCTTCCATTTTCTTTCTCCTTTAGCGAGAGAGGGTTTAATTTGGTTAAGCGGCAGTTCCACAGGCTAAACATAGATGAAGTTCCTGATCTGTAACCTTCTTTATCGCCCACATTTTCCCTCTTATTACTGGTCACCTTTGTCAGTCAAACACAACTGTGGGGGGAAAGTGAGTTGGGACAGCAAAGTCACGTGACTGTGACGCTGCATAAAGCAGGCGATGAACAAGACAAGTGACCTCTGCAAGTGATTCGATCGTCCGTGTCGACGTTCATGCCACTCAAGAGGCCGAAGCCATCCTGGACACATAGTAAAACACAACAGTCCGGTTTATCTTCGAGAGGTTACGGATTGAGGTGAGGGGGAACGTAACAGATTTCTGGTCAGGAATCTAACCAAATACTGTGGAAAAAGTGTCCTAAACAGTCCACATCATTTGTAATATTAGTTTCTTTCAAAGTTCAGTTGAAGATAACTAACTAGCTGACAAAAGATCTTAGTCTTAAACGACTTAACGCTGAAAAGCATAACCTGCATGAACACATACTTCAGCAGAATTCATACAAACTTCAGTTACTTTCAAGATGAACGCACGCCCTCTAATCCATAAGATTGCCATTCCTCCAATATTAAATACCGTAGATAAAATGTAAATATCATATCTATATATATTCAGGTATATACCATATCTACACTCTCAGTCACATCCGTAACCACAAAAAAACGGCTTTTTTCCTTCTATCCTTTAGCTGATCATCAGGTTCGGAGGGGGAGGAGGGACCCTGTTATCTCGTCCCCTGGCCTCTCCACCCATTCATTTGTATGGGATCAACATCTCCTGCGAGTCCCCTTGGGGGAGGGGGGGGAGGGGGTGAGAGGAGTGACCAGTGAGGTCCCAAGTGAAGGCCCTATCAGTCACAGCACAATGGAGCCGCCCTATGAATCTCATTAGGCCGGGGTGCTGGGCTGAGGAGGGCAGGAGAGGAGCACCGTCTGGGGGTTGAAAATGAACTCGGTGTCCTCCATCACTCTGGGCCTGATAGGGAGCCGGATGATGTTAAGGGCCAGGTCGACTATCTTGCCAGACCCAGAGGGGCCTGGAGGAGAGGGATATGGGGGGGGGGACTCAAGGATGCTGATCTGAGAGGGAGGAGGATGTCTCAGGTGGGAGGGAGGGAACACCACAGGAGACTAAATCTGATTAGCATATTAGCCGTTTAACCGAACTGTGGGTGTTTCATCTAACCAAAGATGCAATTGAATAGTGGGTGCTAGATTTGGTCAAGAAACCGTTGTTTTACTTTATTTCGTTAACCTTAGCCAAACGTCTGTGGTTACAGTTTATTTGTGCCCGCGTGAATTGTATTTGCTGTTTAGCAATGAGGTATGAGTAGAATGTGAAAAGAAAAAGTGGTGAAGATCAAAACTGTTTGAATTCGATTGACTTGATCATTTTTCAAGCCACCACCCATTGCATTAGAACATAGTCAATGATAAAAGTGTCTGACCATCACGTCGATGACCAATGGGTACAATGGAAGCAAAGTGTTAAAAACTCAAAAACTCACCCAAAGTACAAATGCCAGAACTGAACACCGAACGCATGAACTCAATTTAAAAAGGTGGTACTCGTCTTTTTTGACCTTTTCACCAGTCGCCAGGGTAGCCCCCAACCACCACCATTACATAAATCAGGATTGAGTTTTGCCAGGGATGCTGGCAAAAAAAGGAGTGAAGGAATCTACACAGACGGAGGCGAGGGATCGGGACCAGGGTGTGAGAAAAAAGAATTGCTCGCCTCCAAAGGTGAGAAGTTCAAATTGCACAGCTCATGGGCTGATTGTCTCAGATCAATTTTAGATTTAAAGTGATAAAGTACATGTGCTCGGGTGCTAGGGAGGGAATGGGCCTGGTGCCCATCTTTATAGATATATATCGGCTTCTCTTCGCTAGTTGCTAGCAGTTCCCAGAGACACGTCGATGCGCATCGCTCACGTTCAATGAAAGTCAACAATTAAGGAGTCAGTGATAAAACGTTGAAAGGCGAAATCGATCGGATGTGCAGTGCCTGGTGTGGCTTGTCAAAACAGGCTTTTCAAGGAATACATGACTTATCATTGGATTGGCTGTATAAGAGCTGACAGGAGGAGTATGGGTGATGGCCGGGACTGAAGAGGATGAATTGAAACATAATGGACATGTTTTCATTTTTCAGCGCATGACTATAACAGCCTGTCGATCCACTGATGGGGTAACCCAAAGTTCAGAGTTCAAGTTCAGTGGTTGCATCACTCACTTTATCCAAACCTGTCCATCTGCGTTAGGAGACACAGGTCTCTCAGAATGGCAACTTGTCACCTTGACCTAATCTCAATCAAATCAATATACTCATCTGGATACTATTGTTATTAATAACACCTATCTCATATGCCTACCCAACACATAATGCATTCCTTGTTGCAAAGGCTATGCTACCGCCATACCATCTAGTCTGTTGCAAAATGGCAACAAACTTATGTCAGCACAGAGGCAGTTGGAAGGTCTGGACACCACAATCCCCTGGTTCTGAAGGTTATTCAGTGGAAAGCTCAGCCTTTCTCTCCACACACTGCCTGACACACACACGCACGCACACAAACAGCCCATTAATCCAGACAGGCCCAGGCTCTGTGCACTGGAGCGGAGAAAGGGAGAGAGAGAGAGAGAGAGAGAGAGAGAGAGAGAGAGGATCCCTTACAAGCCCCCCGACGCCCTGCCCGACTGCTTCTATTACTTCACAGCACAGCGCGGCCGCCTCCCAGAGCGGTCATTTCATTTAAGAGACCTCTGTAAAAGGCATCATCTGAGGCCAGCAGAACTGACAGAGCGGGGCTTCTGAAGTGGTGTTGGTGGTGGAGAGTGTGTGTGTGTACAGTATGGGTGCGCGTGTGTTTGCGGTTCGTATGTGGATGGCATGTGATGTGTGGGAAGGCACATCCGGTGTACTGTACATCGCCGAGTGCATGGAGTGGGTGTGTGTGCGTGTATGCACCTTCTGGTAAGTTGGCATGTTTGTAAGTTGGATTCACGTCCATCTGGTGTGGATGGACATGGAGTTGGGAGAAAAGGGAGGCGAAGCGGTCAGCGTTGCCCTGACGATCATTTGGTGAGGGCTTTGTTGTTGGGCCGTTCCACAGAGCAAGGTTAAAGACGGGGGGGGGGGTTACACTATGCACTGTCTTGTCCTGTGGATCACACGCTACCACTGGGAGACAGCTCCTGTTCTTAACCTTTCCAAAGTTCAAGCAAGCAATGGAGTTCAGTCAGCTTTGCTCTCTTGAATAGCCAGTCCTGTGAAATTAACCAGTCAACTGTCAAAGAGAATGTAAAAACTTTTCTTTCTTTTTTTTTACCTTTCCCTTTCAAAACCTGAACGGGCAAACAGGCCGTCATCAACTTGAAGAAAGGTTTGCCAACCTTTTATCTTGTAATGGGTTTGTAATGTTTACACAAGCTTTGGAGGAAAATGCTAACATCTTCTTAGTAACAATGCAATAACAGAGAGGGTCCATTTTGGTGAGTAGAGCTCTCTTGCTAACCAAACAATGACTAATGGCTTCTTAAGTCAATTAACGGTATTTAAAGCAAAGAGCTCGGCCCTAGAGGGAAAGTAGCAGGTGGGAAGAGGAATGTTTGTGTGTGTATATGTGTGTGTGTGAATGTGTGTGTGTATGTGTACAAGAGGTAGCTAAGGTGAGACTACACAAACAGTTGCACCACCCAGGTTCAAACCACTTAACCCCTCTGTAATATGAAACCATCAACTACGTTCTCTCAGAAGAGACCTCATTAAGGACTTCTAATTGGCTAGTAATTACCCAGTCTTTATCCACCCCAGTGTGAGATGGTGGTATATAAGGTAAAGGTTTGTGTTTCCTGCTGTGGGCTTAGAAGAATAGAAAGGGCATGACAGGTGTCTGCCCTCTGCTGTACTGCAAAGGGTCAAGGGTCGACTGCCTGGAGTCCACAGCATTTGCATTCCAATTGCGATTACGTTGAACTTCAGTGTCTTTTAGTGCATCAATGCATTTGAATGGACACACAAGATAACTGCAACCTGCTACACTTGCATACAGCAACAATGTGCTTTTTAAAATGCAATGCTCTTTGGTTATCACACAATTCCATCAACTACAATCCTAAACGGGCTGAAGTAATTGCACATTTTTCCATTTGGTGCTTAGACAACAACTGTGGGATTATTTCTTGGAACCTTGGCCAGAGAAAAGGGAGCAGATGAAACAGGACTTTTTATTTTCCTTCCCGCCCTCCATCTCACACAGCCCTCTCTCCTGACCTTTGACCCTAAGCTGTCACAGTGATGGCTACCCTCACCCAGAAACACTTATTTCACACATACCACCCCCTGAATTGCCTTGATGGCCTCTGTATTGGAAATATAGAGTAAATCGGAATTGAGGCAGGAGCTGAGATGGGTTGAGGGCAGATGATAGTGATTGTTGTCCACCTTATGTAGTTTCGGAGAGAAGATGAGATGTCAGAATTGGCTTTAATTTGGAGACAGAAAGACATTTTGAAGGACACGCTGGTCTTGTATTATGTTGAAGTCAACATGAGGCTCTGTTGTGGATTTCTTTGACATTACAGTACTCCTTGAATGAAACGGGGACATTAAAATAAGATTTCTTTTCCAGTCCATTTTAATATTTTAATGATTTATCTTCCTAATGTGACCGTAGGGGAACAGCACAGTTGTAATTATCTTACTCACATTGAAATATACAGAACTAACCTTACATGGCGGCAATATGTATATGTATATACTGTGTGGTTTGTTGTTACAAGAAGGTCACAGCAAAAACATGGAATGGTGAACCGTGCCAAACAAAAGTAAATCATAAGAGTGTCCTATCTACCCAACCAAAACAAGCCCCTACTCTAAACACACGGGGTGGCACCATCTTCCATATACATATGCTAATCAAGTCCCTGTACAATCCCAGCTGCGTGTGTGTTTCTCTTTTAGAACCGAGGGTCATATTAGGACAGACTGACTGGTGTGGTGTGCATCCAGGTAGGCAGGCTGCCGTTCCACCGCAGAGCTATTTCCCTCAATCAGTGGGGCACTTTTGATTTGCATGCCCTGCCAAATCAGGGTTCCGCTCCATGACGTTGATGGGGACATGGTTCATCAAGAACCCATGGCTAATTTCAAACGTTCGTCTGGGAGAGAGCGCGTGCGGGCGCGTGCGTTTCTGGGCTATTTTTAACTGCTCAAAGCAATCAAGAACAACTAAACACACTGAAGACCCACAGAACAGGCAGGATAGCAGATAGGTGTTTGTTTTCGAGGTGGCCCGTGCCAGACGAGCGCTGAGACAGCGGTCTACCAGACACTGGGAGGAGAACGTAATCCTTTTAACTACAAGCTCACTATTACCGATTCTCTATTTCCTATTGGTTTTTCACACTTGTCTTTCTGCTCTTATTTTTTTTTCCTCTGAAGCAAAGTTTCAATCACCAATTTGCTTGTTTTTCCGCCTGCAAGCTTGTTGGCCCTTTTTCTGCTGTGTGTGTTCATATAGCAGATTAGTACTTTTGTTGCTTTGTTTCTAATTGAATATTTGTGTTGTAGTTGGCTGGCTTAGGGGGGTATGTATGTTTGTGTTTGTGCTTGTGTGTGTGTGTGTGTGTGTGTGTGTGTGTGTGAGTGCAGAACACCTGCGAGTGTTTATAATGTCCCATCTCTCTCCCAGCTGCTCCTTCTCCAAACACCTCATCGGCGTAATCATTTCATAAAATTTCACGATGTGCCATCTGGCTAGAGCCGAGCTATAAGCACATGCAACATGCATTTGCATCGTACTGCTGGAGGGAAGTACAATAACAGTATATTTTAACATAATGGAGTCTTTTTTCAAACAGCCATGCAAATTTCCACCACATGTAGAAACCATAACAAATAAAAGGGAGAGGTTTTCCTCCTGCCATTCGCATTGATGGATAGGAGAAACGTACCGTGGACTCTACAGCAATATCCGAACACATCTGATCACAAATGTGTTTCTACATTTGACTGATAATGCCAATATTTTACCCGAACAAAGACTTCCTTTGCATCTCAGTATTATATATAGCGTAGAATCCAGTGTTCAGTGCTTTGCTCGGCCATGTGAAAGGACAAGGAAGCTTGCTCAGCGCTGAAGAGGGCAGTCACAAGAGGAGAGAATCCCACGGTTACATTCATGGCCGTTGACATCTCGGAAGCCATGACTATTTACAGAACTGGGAATGCTTTGGTAGACGTCATGTAAATCTCAGCGATGTAAATTACATTTTAACACAAAAACGCTTTTAAGAATTATTTGGCCAAGTGAGAACATTTTGCTCGACGTACACATTTTTCATTTGCAGTCGGCGACATTGTTTTAATTAGACTCCGACAGAGATTGTCCATTTTACTGCGCTTCCCCTATGTCTCCCATTGTCTGGTTTCTCCTACTGGTATGGAACAGCAGGGGTACAATAGGAAACACCAATCCATCTCATTATCTTGCCCAAATGGAGACAGATAGGCCTGGTTTCACGCCTCTCTTTCTGAAGACGCTTGTACAGTCATTAACAAAATTAAAGGACCGCTCTCTCCCTCCTCCCGCTGGCCTTCTATTTTCAGTCCTTCTCCTTTGTTCCTTTCTCTTCCCCTCTCTCTCTTTTTTCCCTCTTCCTTTCCCTCTCCATGATTTCTCACTATCGCCAACCCTCCAGCTTTTCGGCCACCACCTCCACACAGTAGGCCTAATGCGATTTCCACGATTAGATAGATTTCCTGTATTACTCAGAAAGGCAAGATAGTATGTCTGGAATTAATGATTATTATCGTTTTGATGAATGGCAGAATTTAACACAGAGAGGAATGGAGCAAGGGAGGGAGAACAATAGCAGTGTATTGTGCAGACGAAGAGGAATATGAATATCTTTTTGTGCCAGCACACAATGGATTTTTCGTTCGCTGTGCGACCTAATGATATTAACGCCATTAGGGGAAGGAGAGAGTGAATGGGGGAGGGTAGACAATGGAAGTTGCTGCACCTGAATTAATTGAGCAAGTGAGGTCATTATCTGAAAACGATTGGCTGGCAGGCTGGCTCTGGCAATAACGAGGGTGGTAGTTCTCTTTTAACTTCTGATGACTTTCTTTCCCTCTACTCTTCTCTTCCTCATTTCTTCCCCTCTCAAGTCATGCATTCCAATTAGCCACTGGGTCACCTGTATCTCTTCACTCAGTGACTAGACCTCTTTGTCCCTTGTTTCTCACCCCAGCTCTTCAACAACTCTCCCGAAGATCGGATTCAAGGCTTGTATTACCGGTGATTTCAGAAGGTTGGTGAGTGTAAAGTGTATATTCATCTTAAACACACACACACAGCTTCAATGAGAATTTGGGCCCGGGTGGGTTGTAAGGAAGGAGTTTAAAGGAATAACCTGGCAGCTCAACCCTCTTGCTCTTTGTATTCTGTAACTCACTCTATCCTAAGGGTCAAAAAGGCCCCACTTTCAACCTTGAAATAAAACAGGTTAATTTCATTTTTACCCCACACTCTTTTGGGCACTCAAATGTGCAGCCTTGCTGCAAATGAATCAGAAAGATTTAGTTGTGTCTGAGTTCAATCAGTCACATACAATCTAAATGTCTCATTGTGGGTGTGCGTGCATTTAACATAGTTTCGAGTCATTCTGACCCTAGAAGAGAGCACAAGGCTTAAAGATTGAAGAAAAAACAGTGGAAAAAAGTGTGACCAGTTAACATCCAACTATCCTAAATAGTTTTCCAAATTCTCTGAAGTGAACAGAAGTAGTTTGGAATTCCATTGGGGGACTTGTAAATTTCCTGCCAAACCTTCTACACACCCTCGCATCCATAATGACATCCAAAGCCAATGCATTGAAATTAACAGAGCACATAATACCACAGATGGTGTCAACATTGTGTCCACGTTTCATATGAAAGGGGGATTTTTCCCCAAGCCAAGGATGTCGATGAACAAACAGGTGTGTCATTTACATAACAGTGTTGCTCGGCAGCCAGATCCTCTCAGTAAGTAAATGTCACACATCCGGCCGCGCTTGCGACTGTCATCAATCAAAGTAGGATCTGGTTGAGCCAACAAGATGACACAGCCTTCAATCAGCAATGCAGACGGTAGCTCAGAGTAAATGTTAGCCCTTGCGACCTCCCTCATTGTGTGTCAGATGAGGTTGGAGTTTGGTGTAGCGGACCCGCAAGTTGAATTGGAATTAAGGAGAGTTTGGATGTTAGTCAGCGTTAGCTAGAAGCTAGTATGCTAACAACTATTAGCTTGCAATGTGTACACTTGTGACAGACTGCGTAAGCTTCGGCGGCAGTGCACACACGTCCTCACCGCCCGTCACTGGACTCAAACTCTGCAGCACTGGCTCCACAAGCTTGACCACTACCACCTACACCAATGAAAAGCTAGCTTTTTGCTGGTGTGAATGGTCTGCACGGGGCTGTGCAAATGTTGCAACTTTTTTCAATCATCCTCTTGAAAACAAAATACATGAGGGTTTTCACTATGTCTTAGTTCAGAATTATACCATTTAATACAATTCAATGTAAAATACTGTTAGGCCTTTCTGACCAAAACTCAGATTCAAATTCATACTGCAGCTAACCTAACAACCCTGCTTTTGTAGCAGGGGGGGGGGTATATATATAAATGCTGTAACTGCTTCCTTTCTAACCTATAGATTTCCATATTTCCTCAGCAGACAGAACCCACACAGTTGAGGAGTTGCAGACAGACACGGACTGCAGGCCACAAATTTATATTGTTTCAGTACCAATTACTATTGATTTTGCAATGGGTCTAAGCTGCAGTGTTATTTAATTGGTGATATGTGTACTGTCTGAATCAATGAGCACACTCTTGTGGCTTACTTTGTGATAAGTTATGGAGGTAAAGGAGTCAACGAACTGGAATGACCTTTGAACTTTCAATGGAAACTGCAGGTTTTTCATCAAGGAGCGAAGCACCATTTTATGGCCAAAACAGCACCTAATAGCCCATTGTACCGGTCGTAGTCTGGAAATAAGTTTGAGACAAGACAGTGTTCCGTCGAGAATGTTGGCAACGGGGATTTACCGCTTCCATTTCACCAGAGAGAAAAATCCACTGAGCAAAGAGGAGAGGACCAACACAAAAGGGTATCGCTCAAGGTCTTCCTGGTCAAGGTCACTATTTTGTCCATTGCAACAATAGGCCATTACTGAGATGTACGTTTTACATTATACAAAGAGCATAATGACCCCATTATCAAGACATAATCTAAAAATTATCAGCCTGAAAGGTGATAAAAAAAGTGAATGGGAATCTCAGGTCGAAACCGATGTTCAATTAGGATTTTTAGTGCCACCTCCTCATCTTGCTGCCCAGTCATTCCTCATAAGAGATGAGAAGACTTCAAAGTGTAAAGTTTAATATTAAGATTCACAATGTGGATTTAATACCAAATTTCAAGAGTTCAAGACCAAAAATTGCACAAGTTTTAACCTGCCCAGTAAATCAATTATTGCTGAGATGATAATAAGATGATTCTATGAAATTGCCGATTTGTGAGACATTCAAAGCCAAGTGACAGTCCAGTCTAAATTACACTCTTATATAACATGCGTCCTTCTGAATGACACTTTGCATAATAGTGTTTAATTTGACAGTATTAGAGTATCTGATATGCTAGAGTCACAGAGGCCTCGCTCAGCTCAATAGGGCTGGGGCTCATTCCCTTTACATTACATTAGAATTTTCTTCTTTCATTTGCCAAGGTTATTAAAAACCATCCTTTTCATTGAAATATCCGGACCATTATGATCCCGCTTTGTCAGAATACATTCCGTCAAGATGCAATAAAGAGGGAACCGGTGTCACTGAGTGTCAGACAGGCTCCTTTGAAAGCTTGAATCGGGAAGACTCGATGAAGGAGATAATGCGATCATTTGATTTGCCACAGATAAATACAGGAAGTACCTGGGCGGCGGACAGACTAAGAGAGAGAAAGGGAAAGGAGGGGGGGGGAGCAGTCTTTCCTGTTAATTAAATCTGGCATTAATTAAAGAATTTCTCTGAACCATTAACTCGCCCATTGATATCTCACGGAAAGGGTACGATAGGGAGTTAAGGCTAGGAAGCGTGGCCGGGGTAGTTGGAGAAGGCTTCTCATTTAATTGTGAAAGTCGGCGTAAAATTTGAGTGAGCGCTTATCACATCAATGGCAAAAGGAAGATAAGAGTCAAGACAGCAAGATCAGATAGCACAGGGCGCTCGAAGAAATGAATTTCCTTGATGTGCTCTGCTCATTACTTTGCAATTGCAACACTGTCACAGTTGTTTAAGGTACTTTGGTAAGACCAGGAGGGTTGGCAAGTGTGGTGGATGACACTTTCTTCGTAGATTTTTCTCCTGAAGACTGCGGTTTAAGTTGGTCCCTCCAACATATTGCTGTAAACTGATCCACATCAAAGCTGTTGGTTATTGTCAAAGCTGTTGTTGAAGTTGGCTGTTTCGTCGTAAGATAAGATCACTGTGGAGAATGCTAGAGGATCACCTTTAGATTATGACAACAACAACCCCAAATATGAACAAGAGCCCCTTCCTGCTCGTCATGCAAACTATCCTGCTTTCAAATCTCATGTGTTCGCCTGCATAGGCCAGAGATTAAAAACATTTTGAAGTAAAAGTCCTTGGATGGGGATGTGAACCCATGACAAACTACTTATCCACTACGCTAGAGCTAGAGACTCAAATGGACTCTCAACTGTGAAGGCTGATGTCTGTAAAGCCATCTTGGTGGGATTGGTGATTGAAAGTGAGCAACGACAGTGAGATGTTCTATAGATGCTGTAACAAGGACATGCTACAGTACAATCCACGTATTTACTTATGGAGCAGTTCAAAGGCTTGTGTTCATCATACACATTATTACTTCTACGGGGCTGTGTCTGCATCACCCAGGTTCATTTCAACCAGTGCATGGTGTATCATATTTCAGCATACCTTGTGCCCTGAAATTACATTTTTGACAAACCGGGAGAAATATGTTGCCCTCTCATCACTTTTATTAATACCTGTTGTCTGTTCCTACCAGGCTAACAGGCTTGACAAACACACACAAACCTCGTTAATCTCTCTAATTAAGACACCTCAGTGGAGGTGCCCAGTTGCTGAGTATTTAGGCTAATTACAGTGCTAATTACCGTATTAATTAAGGGGCATAATTACATTTCAAAAGAATGACTTGCAAAGGTAAAGGGTTAATTTTGGAGGGAGAAGCAAGCCTGCATTATTTACTTACCAATGAATAATACATCCTGAAGGAGAGACTAATATATTTCCCACCACTGAACAAAGCAAAGCAGAGGATTTAAATATTCATCTCTGGTGAATATTTTGTGAGTTATGTTTTCATGAGGTCGAACCAGACCACATTTCATCTCTACAGCTAGATCTATAAATTAAAGGCACCAGAAAACAAATGTCATTTTGTTGGGCTAAACAAATGACCAACATGTTAATTTTTAGCAGGGGGAAACAACGATGTCAAATATGTATGTCATAAATCATGTAGGCTGTGTAATAGAGTTGTGTTTACCTGGATGTGGTTTGGGAGATTATGTTGATTTGATGCTGGATTGACTTATAGGGCTGGTGAACATTTCATAGTCTTATCTAACCAGATTACATTGTTCAATAAATGTCGTTGTGGATGTGAATGACTAGAACTTGACAGTGTGGTCAAGCCTTAGTCGATCTTAAAATACCCTTAGTTGGAATTCCAATGTAACGTCAAAACAGCTGAATTCGGTATTTACAACAGAATTTCTGTCACTCTCTACACTTTGAAGTGTTTTAAATAGACGGTTTACCTGACTTTATAACTGCGAGGGCAGAGGACTCGAAAAGATAAATAAATCACGCAACCATTGATGAGTGACTGATATCACTGCACAAAATGGCGGCACAATAAATTACCCCGCCGTGAAACCACACAAACAGACCGAGATAATTAATGTAAATTATTTTCGCCGCCAAAGTCTTCTCAGTACATGAGTAATACGAACCATCAGGAAGGCCTCTTCCGCGGCATTAATTACAGAAAATGACAAGCGGGCTGACAAGCGGCAAGCTCATTATTGGAGCACATTCGAAAGTTTGCAATTTGTGTGCGAGAGAGGAGGGAGGAAGGAAGGATGGGAGGATGAGAAGGAAGGTGGGGGGGGAGAGAAAATGAGAGACAGAGACAAACTCTCAGCTAAATTAATCTCCTCTCTCTCCCTCTCTCTCACGGAGTGTGAGGCGGAGCCCCCACCTTCTAATTTTGGCGTTATTAACAGGTTTGGCAGTATCGCTCGTTCCATGTCAAGCTAATCAGGGTTTTTTTTTCTTCCTCGCGCTTTCCAGTGGCGTGTTTGCGAGAGCGTGGTGTCATTCTAGAGGGATCAGGCCTGGTAACGCACCCTCCATCACACACACTATCCTACAAGGTTGCTTTAATAAGGTCCCTTAATCATCGCGTGGCGGTCTCGCCCGACGCCCACTGTCGTTGCTCTCTCATGAAGGAGAGTCATTAAGGGACGCAGAGGTTCATGGAGGAGGGGGTGGTGGTGGGGGGGGGGATGGGCAGGAGCGCAATGGAGTGCAGTGGCAGTGTGTGCGTATGGGGGTATAGGGATTAAAATAATGGAGACCCATGTGTGCAAGCCCTTGCAGCAATCTGGCGAAGGAAGTTGGACCATCTGCTCACTGTATGTGAAGGCATGCGTGTGGTTGTGTGTTAATTCTTTTATCTGTTTTGAATACCGGGAGTATGCAATTGATTAATAGGTCCCTCTTGAAGTTGAACATCATCTTGTGTGTGTGTGATGCCAGAAGTGAGTCATGGTTACTTGTCTTATAGGACAACATTCCTCAGACAAGATCTACTACTCCAACAGCAGTTATTAACAGATAGCATGTCTAGTCGTTGCTTTCATTTGATAGGGCTGTTGGTAGATAACTCTACTTTCCACCATCTGAATCGAAAGAAACAATTCTCAAGTTTGAATCATTTTCAGTCAAGTTATAACCATGTGACATTTCTTTACAGAGCAAATCATAGATGCATTATTTTCCCTTCAATTTTAAAACTGCTGGTGTCCCTTTTTTGGGTTAGGCTGAATTGGAGGTAGTTTCCATGGAGACCATGCCTGAGGTCAGGGCATTGCAGAATTTGGTTATTGTTAAATCAGCCTAACAATCATTGACCTTTGCTTGGGTTTTTTTCCTTCTGTTTTTCCTTTATTTGATTTGCCAGAGGTTAATTCTTTCCAGAGGTATGAAGAGGTGACTCAGTCTCAAAATCAATGTCCCCACAAAATAAACAAGTCAACCTGATACGACTGAAATCATTTTTGTGTAACCTTCTCAGAATATCATGGAGGATATAAAAAGTGCACAGGCTAAAACTACGGCACAATAAAAAACTTTGCTTGAAAAACATGTGAGTAATCATTTGAAGCCTTCAGCAAAGCATCTTCAAAGGGACTTCAATCCCATTCAGATTCTGTTTTCCAATCCATTGTTTTTCAGGACAGAAATGCCAACAGCATGCCTACCATCCTGTAGTATGCTATGTGTAATGTCTCTCCCTCTCTCCACCTGCATAGTCTAAGTCACTCAGCACATTTTGCATGCTATTTCTTCCAGCGTCCCCAGGAGGCCAAGGACCGCCTGGAGAGCCAGGTCTGGTTTAACGCCAGCTCAGCTGGTTCATGGGAAGGAACGACTTGCCTTGGTCTCCGTGGTGACATTGCGCGTCACTGTTCCCAGTTCATTTGTCTCACTATGATTGCATGCAGTCTCGTGGGTCCATGAACAAATCTGCCATTTTCTCATACACTCCTGGAGTCAGCTCCTGAAGTGTTTTGGTGTTAGAAACTAGTTTTGCTGCTGCTCAGCTAGTCAGAATATAACATGGCTGCTATGCAGGATGTTATTGTCTCTACAAATATGTAGGACGGAGAGGCCTGTGAATGTTTGATAGGATAATATCTGTGGGACCAAGAGTGTAAGATTTCTGTTTAGGCGGGTTGTGAAGCAGCAGCCCTATAGACTCTAACCTGCATGAAACGTTTTGAGTTTTGTTCCTGCAAAAATGATTGGTCCAGTCGTGACACTCAACAGGATTTTTGGTGGCTAACTATTATACTTTCCACCTCCCAAAAACGACAAATACTAAAGTGAGGAACTTTAAATACATTTCTATCAAACATATTGACTGTATGCCTTTTGGGAGGGAATGCTAAAAAAGTAATTCTGCCTTTTTTTGTGCCTTGAGGTTTAGATTAATCCTCAACACACATGCAACATGTCCTCCACACCGCATTAACAAGGTGTCAGCTTCCAAAATATTACTAGTGCTGTAATTTAGGTCAAATGGCACTTCAAAAAGGGCCCATCCCTGCAAGTTGACACTAAATCTAGTCCCTTGTGTGAAATTGAGAATATTTTAGACAAACTGTGCATATGCAACCTATTCATGCTATAACTCTATTGAGAGGCCCCGTAAATACTTTTTTGTTGGAAATTAGACATGTGCATATCTTGAATTAAAAATAATGTTACTGTTAATGCTCTCCATTTACAATCTGAGGATCATTTCACTGGTTGAGAGGTAATACAAGTTTCTGGAACATGATGACATTAACAAAGCTTCATCAACAAAAATGTACAGACAAGATATTCAGTCTGCTTATCAAAACAAAGACAGATAAAATGGCTGATCCAACTTCCTCTTTCTCTTGTTATTCCTATGACAATGTTGCTACCTGAGCACCAAGCCAACAACATTGTACACTTTGTACAACTGCACTTTGCTTGAGGCAGACTAATAAAACAAGAGTTAGCCAAGGAAGTGTGATCTCAGCATGTATATTCATGAAAATACTGAAGATGCAATATTGCTGCTCAGGATTCCTGAAAGCCATTAATTCTATGCAAATGAAGTGGAGGTAGCAGGCAGCCGAATGTTAATGAACGTCTCTTTTGTACAACATTTGGGAGGGGGGGGGGAGAGGAAACGGGGGAGAGGGTATTAGCAAGAAAGAGAGACCTGATAAAAAAAACATTCCTTAGAAACCTTTAATTGCTGTCAGAAATGACGAAAATCCCTCTGCAAGGCGGACTGTGATTATTCTGCACCTCTGGCTGTCGGCTTTGCTAATGTCCGACAATATGTCTGTGGCTGACATGCAGACAAGGTAATGCAAATTAGAGAATATTTGTCAAATGTTTCACACCCAGACTTCCACACTAATTTCAGTTGTATCCTGTTTTTTCTTTCTTCCTTCCGAATATGTGTTTCCTAAAGGGATTGAAGCCCATACAGATCACAGAGTATCTGTTGAAAGCTGAACCAATGTCCTGTTATTAGCTTTAGTACCCTGTCAGCTGAGAAATTCGTGTTTAGTGAGTAGCTTCTTCTTAAACAAATATGCTTGACGTGTCTTTACTCGCTGACGAGTGTATATTCAACTTGTGTAGATTTAACCAGGTGGTGGTGTTGCCGCAAAATTTATTTTGTCATCCTCAAAAGTTTGGTTTTGTTTTGGATTCATGCTAAAGCCCTGAAGGTGAACACTTAGATGATCAAAACAACAAAGAGTCATTACATTTGTCACGAAACATCAGCTTTACGTCACGTTTACACACTCGAACCAAAATAGGTTCCTACCCAGAGCTGTTGCATGACAGCAAATCATTTTACCCCGGTTAAAAACCTTAACCTTACATCAGCACTTGCTGAACATCACCATCCAAGACTTGGGGATTTGAACCCCCACAGTCCCCGCCTGCCAATGTTCAGTGCCTGCGTGTATCACCCACTTGCATGATTCATAACCACAGTGAAACGGTTCAGTGTTAGCAGCATGCACGCCCCATAATGGGGTCATCAATCATGACTCTTGGAGGAGGAGGGCACGGCTAGCCTATTGCTTGCCAGGTAAAATGTCACTGGGTTGTGGTGGGGACTCTCAACTGAAACCTCCATTGTGTTCTGTGCGAGCGGATGACTAGCAGGCCTTGTTATCCATCCTGAGCAGATGGCACGAGAGCTCCAAGGTGGAAGGAACCCGCTGGAGGTCAGGCAGTGACAAAGAAAGACAACAGCAAAAGGAGTGGAAAAAAGCAACCGAGAGGATTCCTTATGTTGATCTTAAACAATCCGTGCATTATTCCATATATCTTTTCATTCATCAAGACATTGTTTTTTTCCACAGCTCATTTGGTGACACAAAATGCGCAGACATACTTTTTTTCTCTCTCTCTCTTTCGGCTTGCCAACAGAAAAGCGTCAATATGAAGAAATCCACAGCACTGTTTGCTGCATTTCCCCGTTTCTGACTCTGAGCTGTCTACGCGGGTCCATCTCTATCCGAGCACAGACATACACAGAATTACACACCTTTATTCCGCATAGGTCAGCATACAGTAGATCTGTGCCGTGGAGGGTGAAGAGCAGACCAGGGAGTTGGATACACTTACATTTGGCTTCAACATTTCCAGAAAGGTCACCAAAAGCCTCTTGACAACGTGCGTTTGCATGCTTCTCCTCAAACGCTCCCTCGTCCTGGTGACTGCACCCAATACCCAACATGTCACCAGACCATGGTCTAGGGACCAATGTCATAGAATGTCACGCAACACTTTTATTACATAGTTTTAGTAGTATAGTATTCCTGGATATGACTTTTTCGATATCTTATGTATGTATATAGAATGTATGCAGTATATACATCCATATATATACACAGTACATGTACTTCTGTAAGTATTGTAATACAGTATACTCTACTATCTCCCTATGTAAAAATAGAGTATACACAGATTATAATTTTTTTTCTTTGTTTTACTGTCCCACAGTCTGACATATATGGTATCTGTAAAGGTCTGTTTAACAGTACAAGGGTAAGTGTTATTGCATTTGCTGTGTACTTGTGATTCGAAATAGAGTGTTGCTCCCACAAGCAAGAAGTGTGCATGCGTGTGATAGTAGCCTATACATGGGAACCTGCAGTATAATGTAATAACAGTGACAGCAATCGCACAGCGTGAGCGCCGCACAACAGCACTCTTACGAGGACATGACAGATCGCACTGGAGGCAATTCCCAACGGTGTGCCATTCACACTCTCCCACCCTCCCGCACACACACAGGCAAATACGCACACGGACGTACACACACGCAAATGCGCGGACACATGTGACGGTGAGTGATATTCGAACAACCTGGGTCTGAAATAGAACACAACCAAGGGCCAGAGATGGAGACCAGGCTCCCGTTTGAACGTGACAGCAAAATTTGAAACGGCATGATAGAGTCTTTTTTTGTTTTTGTTTGCCGGAGCCGTGCAAAACAGGAGCACCCCCACCACCGCCACCCTCTCCCTCCCCACCCCCATCTAACCCTTACCTCTCTCCCTCAGCCCCCAGCCCCCACCCAACAACACCCTCACCTTGTTCAAAATCCATCTGTGGCCTGTCACGATAGGAAGAAGGTTGAGGCTGTGGAGTGTTTGTGTGTTTGTGTGTGTGCATCTAAACGAGGAAGGGCTCTGTCTCACTGCCAGACATTGGTCTGTCTATTTGCTTTGGACTCATCCCTCCCTCACTCCATCTCTTCTCCCCCTTCTCCACCTTCCTTCCGCTTGCTCCCTCTCTGTCTTTCTCTCTCTCATGGACATCGAGCCCCCCCTGCGCCTAATGTGAGCCGACACACCGTAATAACAGTAAGAAGCCTTTCCTGTCTTGTGTCATGCACCGCGAGATTGGATCTCCCTTTGCGAAGCCGAGGTAATTTTCTCTCGCTGGAATACATTTGTGGGTGGCAGTGTCAGGTTCAGCCAGGTTCAGACGGGGAAAGAATCTGCATCCGTCCTGTTGAACTTGCCTCCCATGGAAATATTGTTTTGAATAATATATTAATGCTCACTCGAGCAGGAACTGTGCCATCTACCAGAAGCATTTTTTGATGGGGGTGGGGGTGGTGGTGGGGGCTGGAATGCTAAAAGAGATGGGACTTGATTTAATCCAACTTAGCATGTTATTGACACTTTCTAACCAGTTGAGATATTGAGCCTAGTATTCACAGGAGGTGGGTTGTCCACAACCACATCATAACAACCACCTTTCCCACACGCTGCCGCTACAATCTGTTTGCTGCGTGGCAGAGGCTCTGCCTGTTTAACAATATGCATATAAACCAGAGTGTCTGACCTTTTTGAGTATCAAATTTGTCTTCAGTCAAATGCACGCTTGCCCGGTGCTGAAATTCATATGCATTACCCACTGGGTAATGGGCCAGGGAAATTTCCAAATGTCTTGACCCCTGTATTGTCTGAGAGAGAAACAGAGTGTGCATTTATCCACCTTACGTACCACTCCAACGATGGTAAATATGAGCGTTAGAAGATCTAAGCTGCCTTTGACGTTAACAGTTCTTGGTATGATCAAATATTTGCTATGTTTTACAGATACCTTTTGCATCGTGCATTAGATACATACAGAAGGTGCAGAGGGTGCCATCTTGAATTGTCCACAGAATGTTATGGTCCCCATCAAACATAGAAATGTGTCAGCAATGCATTTTGTCTGTTTATGTATATGTATCACATGTTGTCGTATTACAAGAATGAAGCTTTTATGATATGGCTTGCCCTAAAGGATGGCACATTGACTTAGGCGAATGACTTTCTAATTTTGTGTCAATGCTACCCCCTTGTGACAAGAAAGCAGAAGGATATAGTAAGCAAGACAAAGAGCGTGAGGGTGACAATGTTAAAACCTGTTCCTATACCGTTACATAATTTCATCAAAGAGTATTATGCATACAAAATGAGATCAATGAAATAGCTTAAGCCATTTCGAGGTTTTTGTATGTTTTATACTATGTCATGCAATACTGAAAGTGGTGTCTGTTTCAAAGATGTACAGACTGCAACTATTGTCTGTGCCAAACAAAAAATAATGATAACCAAGTATATACTTCAAACGTTTGTACTACAATGTCATAGGCCAGTTAAAAGACATTCAATTAAATTTTTAATCTCAAGACAGGTGTCCTAACTAACTTTTTCTTCTCAACAATTTGAATTTAACTCTTAACAATAACATTAACAATATCCATATATTTGGATGTTATCAAAGCTGGAAATTGAATGTACTTACTACACATGAAAAGCAATATTGATTTAGTTTTGCTCCCTCTTATAACTTGAACCATCCAAAGCATAAGAACTTAAATCTTGGATGGAGGGCTAGGGAACGTCAAGAAATAAAAAAAGGAAGACAAAAATAATTAAATGACTGGATGTGTGATCTCGGCTTTAACGATGTGTTTATGAACCGATGCAATAAGACATGAACTGGGTTTATGACATCTCGTGAAACGAAAACCCTGGCTGGAGTCATCTCCTTTGCGGTGCTGCTCTCACGGTCTGACTACCTAGCTTTAGGATTTTAGGATCCACCGCATGTGCCCATTTGGCAGGAGTCAGAGGTGTTAGTGGCTGGGAGAAAGGAGCGCCTGCCAACGGCTCTATTCTTGTTCCACGTTCGAAAATTCAACCAGTGTTGGTGGGCCTTTCAGAATAACTACCTTGAAGTGTGTCAATGGGGAAACGCCGAATGGTATTTAGTGCTTTAGTCTCAGTGAACTTGATCTGTCAGAAAACAACTGGCCGATGCTTGCGTGAACTGGGGAGACACTGTATGGACGTTTGAGGTCTGTAACAAGATCCATCCGATACTGATCCCTTCGATACTGAGTGACGTTAGTAACTATTATTTGAGGGAGCAGATGGAGTCAAGATGATGTTAAACTCTTTCAGGCAGACATCATTTTCAATGTCAATGGGATTAATATTGACTCGTTAGCATATAATAGTTTTGAAGGCATGGCTAAGTCCTTGTTAGAATTCATGCCATGATGTGGAAAAAGGACTGTTATATAGTATCGACTGGGTTATTCAAAGATCTGGATCTAGTTTTAAAAGGTTCATTTTGTGTAACAATTAAAATGTAAATATAAATCATGCCGGGATAATTACATTCTCTGACTTTTCATTATTTAGATCTTTTGATCTATGACTTTTGAGTATTACATCACTTTATAATAAAACAGTGTAAAATAGGTAGAGCTAATATGAACCACACATTTATATTGGGTTGAACGGGGGTTACATTTTAGGATGCGCACTATGAGTCAGTGAAAGAGCCTTGCAAAGAATGTATTTGTGATCAAAGCCAGTAATGGTACTTTAAGGTACAGTCTGACCCAAGTCAGCTGGGCTACATCAATATTCAACCTGAAGAGGCTGTAGAGATGTTGTAAGGTCGAGAACTGCATGTTGTCATTGCAGCATTACTGGCCATGATACTATTGTTTTTCTATCTTTCCAATGTTCTCAGTTGTTATCTTTCTTATCTCTGTACCTTAAAGAGCAGTGTCATTCGGGTGCTACCTGCGATACTATGCGATGAGTTCAAATTTGCGACTCATTTTTCCAAATGCAAATAGAAGCATCTTGGCTGAGACTGTAAAAACACTGAACAGATTCCATGGTATCCAGGAATCTTGGAGTGACGTCAGTTTGCCCTTGTCATTTATGAAGGACACACATGTTGTGGGTTTGCCAATTGATTACTTGCCTGTAAGGTCATGGAGGATGAAATAACTTCACTGTGAAATTTCTGACCAACTTCATTCCACTTCGCCACTCTAACCCCCCAAAACATCTGTATGTCTTGGTAATCAGTAACTTACCAGTGATTCACATTCTGGTCTTTGTGCCACTGACTTTTATGGTTATTGCTACTGCTATTTACACACAAGGGAATTGATCTCAAAAGAACGTCTATATTCGGTTGTTTTTCTTTACGCTACTGCATCCAAGACCCTAGTGTTCAGAGGGAGCCATCTCTGCAAAGTTATTCACTTTGAAAAAACAAAAAACTGCTCCACATGGTAATTCTTTCAAGCAGAAGCACTCAAGCGATCCTCTGCATAGAGAGACAGAGTGAGTGAGTGAGTGAGTCAGGGTGGGTGGAAAGCACAGCTGACACGCGTATGAGGCCTGTGACAAACGCATGCGACAAAATAATAAAGTGACAAAATGATTCCGTGTCGGACACACTTACCAGTGCAGAAAGCGTCTGGAGGGAAAGAAGACATCTTGTGTCATCTATCTTCCTTAAACACAGAAGCTGCGACAAGGTGGAAAAGAAATTATGATAAATGGCCACATGCATTTAGTCAATACCTGAGTTTCTATTCCTTTTCCGCTTCAGCCCTACGCAGTTTTTTTGTTAACTCTCTGTCAAAGCCTCCACTCTTGGATTTAATCAGAGAGCTTGTCTTTGTCTTTGTGGGGGTCTTTGTATATAGAATTAGTCATTCATTTGAGTTAAGCCTATTGTTGAGGGGCTTACTGTGACTGAAATGACAATGAGAGTGTGATGGGGCCCCACACTGCTGGCTGTGTCACTAACACAAATCACCCTGGGGTCTTTTACATGTCTTGTATCTCAATTAGAGTCAAGTGCATCTTCTAATGGCAAAGATAGGCCCCAGCTGTCTGTTTGTGGCAACAATGCCATCAATTATTGTAATGCCTCGTTTGAACAAGAGAGCGTTAGGCTGTGGTTTTAAACAATGTGTACGTGTTTGAAGGATACTGTTAAATTAGACTTTTTAAAACAAGCTGGGTTAAATCCTGTCACAATTAAACTTCCATGACACACATTTGAACATATACGATTAATTTATCAATAGCAATTCCAGCCATAGTCATAACGCATGTTACGATGCTAGGATGATGCAACTATTTGATATCCCCGTATTATTGGTTTTATTTTAACTCTTTCACCTATCACTGAGGCGTCCACCGGCTGACCATTTATGTCTGTGCTATTATCACTTCAGATAGAGCTGTGCAGAATGATCTTTCTGGAGAATGATTGTTCTTGAATGCAACTTAGCCATCAGAAAAATCACAAATTCTGGATTGGCTAGAAAATGATTAGACAGGCTTTTGAAAGAGAGGAAGGAATCCCACATTATTACATGGGCGCTCTATCATAAAAAAGATAACATTTGCTCCGATGATATCACCCGACACAGCTGGCTTTCCATTCATCTCACGGCAGCCAAGTTGGCACGCACATCTGGTTGAAGATACTTAGCGTAATTATTTATGATTCCCTGGCTGATTGAAAAAAGCCCTTTGCCAGGCCTCGGCGTGCACTAACTGATGGTGCCGCTAATGTCATTATGGGAAGATTATGACGCCGCGTGTGGTGCACCAGATGGGGACACTTACTGCCACTGGGGTTGTGGTGGGTAAGGCTGGCATAGAGAACCGGTGTATGGGACCAAGGAATTGCTGCTGGCAGGCATTCAAAATGTAGACCCGCCACGCAAAGGGTGAGACGTGAGAACGTCGACAGGAAGTACCCTGCGTGCACATGTGACGTCAGAGTGATTTTTAAACTATTGATGATTCCAATATTGTGCAGGTCTTCAAAGCTTTATCCTATTCACAAGTAGGTTAATAGCTGACGAACATTACTCGAGGCTCTCTTTTGGTCCTTGAATTTACCAACATTCATGTGTAAATATACCACACAAGCAAATCCAACAATATGGCTGTAATACAATGGAAAGGGTTGAAGATCAGCATCTTAAAATAGAAATCCTCTCAAAACAGCATCACTACTATAGCTCCTGGTCACATGGTAATTTGTAGTTTCCTTCCTCCTAACAGAATTACACTGGGATCAACAGCAGGCTCGATTACATTGATCTCGTTTGACATCTTTAAGCCAGTTGAGCTAATTAAGGATAGGTAAATCTCCTTCCCAAAGTAAAAGTTGCTAAGTGCAAAAAAACTTACTAATGATGGCTATTTGACTGGTATTTATATGAAGCGCATATGAATGACTAGATACAAGAATATTTTAATATAGTTTAAATAGCTGCTGGCACCTTAGTCAAAGAGAACACCTACTGTTAACAGTATGTTTTACCACATATGGCTAGAGATATGTTAATAGTTATGCTGAATATGCGTCTCTTATTACGATATTGCCCCTGATTTGAATACAGGTGCAATACTTTGGGAGTATGAACTGATTGAATTCTGGAGAACTAATTTAATTCTGCAGTCAACAATATCTTGGTCACCCCAAGTGACAGGTCAATGTGGTTACCCAATTCAGGGTATCACATCTCATGTTGTTTGAATCCAATTATTCACGACAAACACATCCCTTTTATGTTTGTGTTGGTCATTCCTGCTGCTGCTGCATTGTTTTGACATCTTTTTATCCCTTGGTTCTATTTCCCATTTGCCAAACTAAGATACTACGTTTTACCTGAGTTCTGATACGATTTTCCCGTTAAAAAAAAAATCGTATTGTGTACATGTGCTATACTTTCACAATAGGTGGGATAATCATGCCAAGAAAGTGGTAAACACATACTTTACATTACCTTACTTTTAATTGGGTGCTTGGTAGTTCGCCTGTAGATTTAATTTATTGTATACATAGCCTTTCTACATTAATTTGTGCACATATTCAAATTAAGATGAACACATGCCAAAAGAACATTGTGTATACACATGGACACACGGATATGGATTGTGTGTAGCCTAGTTCTTATTCTCCAGGCATTTCTCTATGAATGACAGCTATAGTGTTAGCAAAACCGTTAGCGGACTGCTATCATCAGTCAAATGTCCAGTGCATCAGCTCATGTGCAGGATTAACGAGCTTTCCAACGTCCAAAACAGGATGCGATTGCTGAAGGTTTAGTTCAGTATCCCTATAAAACAGAAGAGGACAAGGAAGAAAGTCACATTTTCAGAGATTTTTCTTTGACATTAAGTTGTTGGCCTCCTCGGGTAAGAAAACAATTAGCTAGCTAGTTAGCTTGTGAAGTAGTAGGGAGTGCTTCCCTTTGCTTTTCCCCTGCGCGAGCTTTGTCTTCCAACTCCACCTTCTCGGCTACCTCGCTTTCCGCATTGCTCAAAGAGCGAGTCCGCGGCTCCTACTTGTCCGCTGCGTCTGACATGAAAAGCTGCTTTTGTCTGAAAAGGAGGAACACTGTGCCTCGAGTAACAGTTAAGTAGGGACATAACTTTAGTGAGGATTTGTCTCATTGCGAGTTTATATGATTTTTGTATCGTGCATATTCATTTAACCTTAGTAAAGCTTTCTCGGTTGTGAGCTAGCCGAATGCTAACCACCCATCCAAATAGATCACACACTAGCTAGCTAGCCTAATAAAACCCGGCAAGGCGGCAGCAGGTTTTACCGCTGGTTGTCCGTCTATGGGTTTGGATAAGTCGATTTTTTACTTCATTAGATAGCAAGCTTGCCATTCTTCTAACTCACTGCGTGCTACAAATTTGAGCTACATCAAGCTGTCTGATGTCTTAAGGCAGTAGTAGTTTTTTGGTAGCTAGCTCTACCTTCCAGCTGGTTAGCCAGGTTTGTTGACAGCTAACTTGCTAGCATGGTGGCTACTTCCCATCTCCATCCAGAACGTTAAATTGCCTTACCGTTGGCAAAGGCAGAGAACTCTGAAGGCAGTTTTATTGCTTACTGGTACACTTTATAATTAGACCAGCATTACTGTGTTCACGACAGAGAAGAGCTAGTTATTGCTGTCTGGTATACTTTGCAATTAGACCAGCATCACTGTTTTCACGACAGAGAAGAGCTAAGTAGCGAATAGATCGCGGGGACAGGGGCCCAAGAATTACCCGCAGACCAAGTCGTTGCAGGTAGAATAAAAGCTCTTTTTAGTTCGCCTGTCAGTTTCGTTTTGGCTGCACATTGTTCATTTCGATAAGCATGGTTTTCCATTCGCCAGTACACTTGCATGGTCACTTAAATGTGAGTGGACAAGGCAGAGGTCTAGGCGACATGTCACGTTTGTGCTCTTTGATTTCAGTCAGTTGAAGGCACTTGCCTTTTGATATCTATCACCTCCTGGAACCCAGAGATTTCAAACAGCACATTCACTGCTGCTACCTGCCTCTTTAACTGTATGACTTACCTGTACTAAGAGAGTTTGTGTCTAAACCATATGACAAAGCATAAGTGTGAAACTTGTGGTCCTGTAAGCGGATGTGGAACTCATGTTATCATACGCAGGAGTGGTGTCTGGCTAGTTTCTGCAGTCTCGGTAGCCTGGTCCCTCTGTCTCTCCTTAGACATGCCTTTTTACACAAGGAGAATGCAGACAGGACTATATTCGATGTGGATCCGAATAGGCCGATGTAAAGCCAGGAACGTAAGTGGTTCGTTGTACGCAGTGTACAACGTAATGCGTGCCTAGGTCTATCATCCTGCACGTGCTAAGGATGAGTGTGTATGCTCATATTTCCTAGAAAACCTAGATTATTGTTATTATTTCTTAAGTATGTACACTATGTCTGGTACATGGGTCTGCTTGTACATAGTATGAAGTCTGGACTATCCTTGCTCTGTTGATACAGAACAAGGATAAACTGATGTAGGCCTTGGTTTCAAAATGCATCTCTGTTACCTGACTTCAGTGTATAAAAGCATCCAGGGATTTGCTTTATGTACCTAAGATGTTTGCGGTACTGAAAGTAGGAGCAAAAGCACCGAGCATCTCTGAACCGTATGTGGGGTTTCAGTTCTGATGTTTCAGCACTAGTCGTTTGCAGCTGGTCTCTGGAAATTCGGCTAAATCAGATGTCATTTCCTGTTTGTTTTGTCACCCGCTTCATGGAGTGGCACCACCCTTTATTTGGGGCACCTCCATGAACTCAAGAGTACTAGCCTGCATTGGACGTCAGTTAATTCCAGTTCTCTCAAACGACCTCTCATCTGACTATCGCTTACTTCACACAGCTCTAAGTTGTTTTGGTCAAGGGTGCGCCATAGCCATGGAGACGCCAAACCCTTGTTGCCTTGGTGTTCAGTCCTTCAATGTTCAGTCCTCTGCCTGTAAAAAAACCCCTGCAGGGAAGAGAAGGGGCTTTACTTGTTCTGGCGTAAAGTCAGTCAGCCATCTTGCTAGTGATTTATTTGCAGTTGGACCCCCCCCTGTATCAATATGTTGTAATACATTCTTCTTTGAAATGATCCGAGACACCCGGTTGCCTCCAGTCTTAGCCTATGAGTTATTTTCCTCAGACTAGTTAGGTATTTAGCTTTTTTATTTATTGAAACGTCCCACTGTGATGGATATATAGCCTATCCCCAGTGTGCATTTGCTGCAGAGCACTTTGTGAAATTGTAGGTTGTCCCTGTGCCGCCCACTGATGTTTGCTATGCTGTAGGTCTTTGTGACTTAGACTGCTGAAAGATTTTGTTCAAACATGTTCTGATGCTCGGCTGGATATTGCAATCACAAAATGCTTGTGTCTGTTGAATGGGCTGCTTTGATCATTCTAGTCATGATGTCATGGTGTCCCCTACTTTGCCACATGATGTCAGAGAACAGGAATGACGGGGTCGGTGTTGCGATAGAGGAAGTTGGGCGAGATAGTTTCTTTGGAAGAACTCTCATCCTGCAATATCACTGTCTTTCCCAAGTAGCTAAATGTCCCTGCCGCCGCCCAGTATGTCAGATCAGGTCAGCCTGGGTCCTGAAAATGAGAGAAAAACAACTTTTGTTAGTCCCTGTTTAGTGAAAACAACGAACTTTCCTTGTTTAACGAAAGGTTCTAGCCGGCTATGTTTTCTTGGCTGTATTCTGAGCTCTCCATTTGGGTGGGATACTGCTAATCCTCTTAACTTGAGCCACCATTCTCCAACTCCATGGAATGACTATGTTGATTAGCCGAGGCCTACCAGTCAGAGTCTTGCTTCATTCTAGTGTCTTTCGCCTTCAATGATCAATTGCAAAGTCGCTGTGTACAAGCTGGCTATTAGTATTGTTTTGAGGATTCAAGATGCAGCTCTGAATGATGCCCCTATGCATGACTGGATTAACCTACTTCGGAGTGCTTAAGGCTCGTTAATAAGGTTCAGTGTCATGAAATAAATGCACAGGGGGCAACTTTCACATGTAGCTGCTGGTTGTGCTCGCAATCACTCTCTCTCTCTCCGTAACCCTGCCACCGCTCACCCCTCCTCTTGCCTTCGCCTCATCTGCTACAAGGTACTGATCCAGGTTCTTGCGCTTCTCCGTCCCAGAACTCTCCCGCGATGCCAGAGGTTCGGGAGCTTTCAGACGCGCTGCCGGATATGCCCATGGACCCCATCACCGGGGTGGGGGTGGTGGCCTCCAGGAACAGGGCGCCCACAGGATATGATGTGGTGAGTACGTCAATGCAGTAACTGGGAAGCAGGTATTTGAAGTGAGGCCTCTTTCAACAAAGTTGTAACGATTTTTTACGATTTTTTTTCTTACCTTGATAAAAGCTACTATTTATTTTATTATTAATATTATTTAGAAATGTATATCTGCATGTGCATTTGTCAAATGACTGCTACAGTGTGAGAAGCAACATACCATCCACCCCAGTGGCCATTGTTCCATGTTACAGACCTTTTGGTTTTCAGACATGAAAGGTGTTTCTGCTCTGTGATGAACTCCACTCCAGTTCACTTGCGCATAACCTTGAGGAATAAATTAACCGATGCCCTTCGTGGCCACAAGATAGCTTGGCCACAGTTCAGGGTGGAAGCTTGACAGAAGGGGTGGAGCCTCCCTGTCGGTGAGGGAAAGGGGAGGGGCTTATTTGTAGACATAACAAAGAGCAGAGCAAAACGCTGGGCTGTCGACCCATGGTTTGCCCAAGAGGCGTCTTTCACATGCCTTTCACCGCACGCCCCTCTCTTTCTTGTCTCCACAATTGTTGAATGGAAAATCACATTTGCTTTTCCGGGTGAGAAATTCTGGCATTCACTGTGGTCTGCCAATAATGGTTGTTCTCCTTGCTAAAAAAGGACTGCATCTTTGATGAGTTAAGACACGAGTGACTTAGCAGAATTCAAGTAGGAACTACGTAAAGTTACCGCCTGCAACAAGTTTTCCAAACCAGCTCATCTTTAGATATCGGCCGGTCCAGGACCCAGGGGTTCTGAGGGAGAAAGTTCTAAAGGAGCCACATCTCATTTAATCAGACGTGATGATCACGCGCTGTCTGAACCTGAGACCCGCTCAAGCTACGCCTTGATCCTCTCTGTTCCAGTGAACCGGAAGGCGAGATGAGAGCAGGGGATAAATATCCTTCTGCTTGTTGTTTACAATATGCTACAAACCACATACACAAAGGCATGTGATTGTTATCCCGCACAATGGAGCCCAGTTTGTTCCTCAGCAGACAGGGATGTTTGTGGGATATTTGTCGGAGGGACCATTATAACTTCATCGAAAACCGACAAGGCTGTGAATTGTTGAGTGGACTTGGATGTCGATGTACTTCAGGCCTTTAACCGCAATTAGAAAAGAACGAAATGAAGAGGAACAAACGCTTTGGGTTTGAAGGAGGCCGTCATAGCTCTTTCAGCAATGTGTCCTTGCTGGTGAAGGAGGGAATGATTAACCTGGCCCTTGAAACATCACCTCCTCCCCCCCTCACCCCTTCTTCTTCTTTTGGAGATCAAAGATGCTGCATGCAGTCTTGGAGACGGCCCCCATACAGCAGCGAGGATGGATGCTTGTCTTACTTTGTTTGGTCTTTCCAGCTGCGTCTCTCCCCCCTGACAGAGAGCAGAGCAACATTCCCAGTATAAGACTAGAAGGTACAGGACATAGCTAGCTGTCATGTGAATGTTCTCCTGGCTGGCCTGGCTAACCCCCCCCCCCCATCCTCTGTTGGCTCAGACAACTGACTTTCCCACAGACAGAGAGCTCTTCATTGTCTCCCATGCGAACAGTGGATGACTTTGTCGTCCACTTTCTTTTCATGACGAATCTTCTGTGGAACTGGATTCTGGGTAGAGCCGTTTGTGTGGAATTCTTCGTCGGATATTAATGGTGTTTTATCTTTTTCATTCTTGGTTTAATTTGAACCTCCCACAGTGCTCCATCAACGTGCCGAGGGTTGAAATTGACTAATCATTGTTCCTGGTTAGTGTTAAAAAAAATTGTATTAATGAAAAAATACCTCAATATTAATCGTGAAATAATAAACAGGTCGTAGAATCTTTTACCTAGTTCAGTAGTGAAACAGTGCAACAACAGATACCTTTTGCTCATTGCTTTGTCATGGAGGCTCATTCTAATCCGAGGCAATGCTCACTGACCTGTGATCACGGGCAGGCAAATGGTCAAGGCTGGACTTCGGCAAGTTCCTAACCTACACACACGCCCCTTTCCTTTGATCCATACAGCTGTTTTCCCTTCCTACGTCCTCCCGAGGGAGCAGTACCAGCCCGTGCCAGCATTACGTCCCTGTATCCCCCTCTCTCATCGAGCCGTGACCCTCTGTGTCCGCCCCCCCCCCTCATGGGTCTCTTAGCAGGACGCGGTGTGGGTCGACATAGGAAGCGAGGCCGGGGTGAAGAGCGTTGAGGCAGGGAGCAGTACTATTACAGAGCGCCTTCACCTTCCCCCATGGGACCTTCCCTCTTTGCTCCTATGGTTCTCTATTCTCTCCTGCTTCATTCGTCTAGAGGGATTGTTCCCATACTTGGGTCATCCTGTTGGGAAAGTTCATAACACTCACTGAAGTTGACAGGTATTGTTTTGTTTGAGGAACTAAGCACCAAAGGAAACAGGAATAAGGGTAACTCCTGAAAAGTGGGGCTTATTAGCTGTTCTGGTTAAGAACACCAAGGTCTTTTTTTTTTTTACATGGATCCCTTTGAAACCAGGTCTGCTTGGCACAGATACTCTTCTCACTTAGGCTAAATGATTAGTGGTTTTGAGTGGCTTCAAACCAGGCGTGGTGAACTAATCTTGTTGCCATGGAGCAGCTGAGGACTGCTTTGTGTGTGGGCAGCTTTTCTGCCGTGTGTGCTGGCATGCATGAATTGGCTTGAATATCATCACCATAGGAAGTCCATTCCAGGTTTAAGGATAAAAAAACACAATTAGGAGAAAGAGTAGACGTACAACACGATATCCAACTTAAGTAGGATGCTATTTTTAGCTTGGTGTTGTTTTTGAGATCTTTTTTTATTTTTTTTAACTAGAAAAGCACAAATCCTCATTATCCAAGGCTTCCAATGAACATTCTGCTGTCCTACAGGTTTCCCAGACAACCGATGGTCTGGATGCGGACCTTTGGAAAGACGGTCTCTTCAAATCCAAGGTGACGCGCTACCTCTGCTTCACCAGAGTCTTCTCCAAAGAAAATGTAAGTGCTCAACCTCCATCTAAATTGTTCCCAAGCTGCCAGTGGACCATTAGTCTCTAATGTGATTTTATTTTTAATTTATTGTTCGTTTTTTAATAACCGTTGCGTCTTGTCTAAGAGCACCCCAACCAAGAATTGTGCTAACATTTCTGTTCAGACCATTTTTTTTCAGCCAAAAAGCCATTCTGGCTTGTGATTATTGGTGGTCTAAAATTAGTGAAGCGTTGGGCTGCAGCTTCTTCTCCAGACGATTGTCTGTGGTTAGAAACGCATATAGCATGTGACTCATACGCTGGTCTTTTCCCCCTCGTAAAAGTCATCGCATATGAAAACGCCACCTGGATTTTTTTTTTTTTTCTGGCAGCATGTCGCTCAAAGCGAGAAACGGATTGTACTGCCGTCTTCATTGAAACAAAGGGTCACGTTAAAAATGGATATGAGCAAGTTCCAAATGCCCTTCCTGTTCCAATATTTGAATGACTTTCCAAATGAAGCAGGTACTCCTTCAAGATGGCGGATTCCCCTGTGTTAGCGTTCAATCTGAGGCTGTGGGTTTCGCAAATCAATAGTCAACATTTCCACTCACATGCATGGTATTACGTATCCTTCGCCAGGTCGTTCCCCAAAAGCAATCCATTTTATCTAAGTGAGTAAGCAACAAATGATTTTCTGCCGAACAATGGGACAGTTTATCTTTAAGTCATTCCAGTGCTCAATGGAAACCCCTCTACTGAGTATTTCACACAACCCCCCCCCTCCCCCACTCCCCATCTCTATTTTCACTGGCTTTACAGCAGCAGCCAAACGAAAGGCAGAATTCCTTCAAAGCCTCAGATTTGTACGGGTGATAGCAGGGAGGTAGGGAGGGGGGGTTAGGCAGGCCGAGCTCTCAGGGAAACGCGTTACCCAGCCGTACTTCAACGCTGCCTGTCTGCACGTTGAAGGGACTGATAAAGGCGAGTCGATAACTTATCTCCTACGAAGGCAATCCAACAAAGGGCCGCCTCTTCGCCGAGCGCTAAGAGAGGCCAGGTTTGGCCCTCCAAATAGCCACGCGGCAAACAATTACATTCCCTCTCCTCCGCGACTGTCCATCAAACTAAGGCTAACGTCCGTTCAGTTTCCCGCCATGTTGACGTGTGACCAGACGTGACAGTTCCATCAACAAAAGCTATTTTGTCTGCCAATCAATACGTGGCCCCGGCGTAATTATCTGTGACAAAAACAGATACTGTGAAATTAGCCATCGAAGTACGCGATGGAAACACTGTGAGGCTGTGATTTATTACTGGCACACAAAGGCTGGGGGGGGGAGGTGCGTCAGGGAAGGTACCCGGTCTTCTTTAACGGAAACGTTGTCAGCACGCGTGCGGTGCGGGACAGGGGGAAACGGGCCGGGTTCTGCCTTCGTCACAGCTCAGGAATGGAACCTTGACAGGCGTGTGGTTTGTGTCATCTTCTGGTTTTGATGCGCTCACTTTCTGTCTGTCTTTTTTTAAATCTCTCCTCAGAGTCATTTAGGGAATGTTCTGGTGGATATGAAGCTCATCGACATCAAAGATACCCTGCCTGTTGGGTTCATCCCTATTCAAGAGACTGTCGATACACGTAAGCAACGTTTGAATCACTCTTCTCCAGCTTCATTTGACTTCAGAACAGCGATAGATAAAAAGAAAATAAATATACAAACCCATACTTGCATTCAGAGGACCTGAAAGTTCAACAGCTTGAAAGCATCTTTCGCATCTATACGCAGGCCATCTTTGTCTTTCAGAGGGTCAAGAGTTCATGCGATTTAGTGGATTTACATGGGCTGCATGCTCTTTTAATTCGACTGGTGTGTGTTAAACGTCTGTCGGATGTTTTTTCATGTCTTCCTTTGTGGATGGAGAGGAAGCTGGGCTTGTAACAGCCTTTTCTCCCCCACAGGGCGGATTTATTATTTAAAGACAGTAACATGACCACACAAGTGTAATGACACTCCTCTCTTTCTCTCTTGACCTCTTGTGGTATCTCCTTTCTACCCATTCTCTCTCTTTCATTGCCCCCCCCTTTCTTGCTCTGCCCCCCACCTCCCTTATCCCCTCTCTATTTCTCTCCCTCCTTCTCTCCTTTCTTTCTTCTCTCTCCCCCCTCTTTCTCCCCTGTCCTCTCTCCCACTCCTCTCTCTCTCTCCCTCTTCCTTTCTCCCTCCCTCTCTCTCCCTCTTCCTCTCTCCCTCCCTGACCACACACAGAGGAGCAGGCCTTTCGGAAGAGGAGGCTGTGTATCAAGTTTATCCCTCGGGACTCCACAGAGGCAGCCATCTGCGATATTCGGATTATGGGGAGGTCCAAGCAAGCCCCACCACAGTACACGTTCATAGGGTGGGTACTAGGGGTGGACGGTGCGAACCCTAGAGAAATATACCAGGAGAAATTAGCCTTCCGATGTAGACTTTGACTATACCCTGCGAACCGTGATAGAGCTTTTCGGAAAGAAGTTTTGTCACAGCTCCATTCACTCCAGGCACCGCAATAAATTTACTGCACTGAACTTTTAACTCAAACATCCCAAGCAATCTTGCACATTGCCCTTAACCAGTATTGCGGAGATGGAAGACAGACCCTGTGTTGGGGTTGAAACCTTCGGTTTGATATGACTCGATTTCAGACGTTTACAGAGACTTAGACATCATGAATGCAGCATAGAAGAGTGTATGGGCCAGGGATGCTAGAAAAATATGGCATGTTGATTAGAATTAGGAAATGTTTTATATAGGCCAACAGACTAGTGTTCAACCATTTAATCATTCATTATAGCTAGCTCAGTACCATATACACAAAGTTCTCTTGATGTCTAGTAAACATATTGTTGAAGCCTGTAGTATTGTAGTATTAGCATGCAGTGTCAGCTCTTTCCGTGGCAAAGCACCGCAAAAGTTGTAAAAATTCAACTCATGCAGCGCACTTGCTGTACCCCATCTGGATTGCATTCTATCGAAGAAAGTGGACTACAATTTAGTTTTCATGAATATGTTTTGATAGATACCCTTACCATCCATGCTTCAACTTTATACTATGAAACACATTGTTGGCCATACTGTAGGCTGCCCCGCCCAGGCACTGATGTTAACAGGCCTGTTTCTGGGCACAGTCTGTAGGATAGCGAACATAGTAATTGGCTGGCCATCAAAATAGGTCACTTAGCCTGGATCATTTCACCGTGAGCATGCTTTCCTTTACATTTTACAGCCACTCTTTTTTCATTTTCAGCCTATATACATGGTTTAAATCAACCTTTCCCCTAATGCCTATATAACTACATGCTGACGTGCGCTTGATTAAGAGGCTGTGGTTGGCTTGCAGAGAGCTGAACAACATGGGGATCTGGTATCGCATGGGTAAGGTCCCACGGGCCCAGGACTGCCAGCAGACTCCAACCACCAACAACATCCAGAACATCAACTCAACAGCAAACTCGGTCCCAACGGCGCCGATGCCCAAGTAAGCCCCACGTCGAAGCTCGCAGTCTCACTGCTGCGTCATGACAACCGTGTGCAACGCTGATGGTTTAATGTGTGTGTTGGGTTAACTCACGCCCACACTTCTGAGAGGTGGCATGAGTGCACGACTCACGACATCTCCGCTGCGTTCGTGACCGAGATGTCTGTGTAGGGAGCAGTGTTCTGCCCACAGCCACGCACACACACACCTACACACGCAAACACATATACACATACACATACACACACACCTACCTACACAAACACATATACACACACCTACCTACCTACACATACATACATACACAAACACATACATACATACACAAACACATATACACACACACACACACACACACACACAAACGCATATACACATATGTACACACACACACACACATACATAAAGAAGAACAGCCCACAGCTGTTGTCCCTAGATGGAGAACAGAAAATGGTGACAGCGTTGAATAATGCTGTTTTTACAAGACAGCGAGGATAGCAGCACAGTCTTTGGTCTGGAAGATGGTTATCTTCTAAATATGTCCTCTGTCTAACTTCAACCAGAGAAGCAGCGGAGATCTTATCTGGCTCATTCTTTTATTTTGTAGGTATAAGTTGGGTTCATTATTTAATCCAAATGTATTTTAACATGGGCACAACAAACAACATCAGTTTATCCAAAGGGATGTACACTCAAAATAGCAAAACGAGAAAAAGTAGCAAAATAGCTAAGTCAACACAAACACAAAAGACCTGTTGAATATAAAACAAAGACGACGAAAGGCAACACACGTCCTGAGTTTGATGCCAGGCAATAACTGTGTTTTAAGACAGGGTTTAAAAACAGCTCGCAGAACGGCCAGCTTAACACGCAGAGGGAACTCGTTCCAGAGTTTGGGGTTTCTGCAGCTGACTGTCCGACATGGCAGGCCTAGGTCACTTCTTTTGATGCTGGCTCAGGTCCAGCGCACTAGAATAAGACGGCACTCAAGCCAGACCGCTGTCCAACTCCACTGAAGTGGATGTTCTGAACACTTCATAGCGCCATAGCAAGTAGTGGTGGCGGCACACAGCCAATGGAAACTGCCAAGAGCACTTACAAAAAAAAAGAAAAAAGAACTTGGCTGCCAGATCAGGACAGTCATCCCAAAGCAGTTGATATCACGTGTGTAGCGAGGGTGATACCTGCACTTACGGTACGCAGCTTTTGAGTGCTTGGAAGCCTCTTACTTGAAGTAGGGCCAGGGGTCGACATCTTGAAGGAAACAGGAAACCAGCTGGAAACCAGTCCAGCTGTTTCCTCTCCTGATGCTCTTCCACTGCTCCTGTCTCAGCTAATTTCACTGTCACGCCTGTTAGATCTTCTGGCACGTTGTTCAAACAGTTACAACAGCTTTTACGTTCTACTATAAAGACAAAAACTAGACGAGAAGGCAGGAAGTGACGTTGCCCTGTCCTCCCTTGTATTCATCTTCTTTGCCTCGTATTTAATGACAGCGTCTGAGCCCGCACTGAGAGCGAACTCTCGGTACCGTTTGAAGGCCAGCACTGAACGAAGGTGGAAAGAATCCAATCCCAATCATCTGCGTATATTAAATGGTTGAGGATTGTTACCAACCATACAGCCGATGCCACAGCTGTTTAGCAGCTGCGATGGGTGGATCGTACGGATGTTAAAGAAAGGGAAACGGGATGCTTCCCTGTCTAACTCCGTTGCGTATATTTAACGACGCAAAACAGTAACTCCGTTTCATATGCATTGACTGATGAGTAGACCGAAACGCCAGAATTCTCACCATCAAATGCTTTAGAGCCATAAGTATTTTAAAGTATTTCGGAATGATGCTTTTTGTACCCATCTTAAATCTCCTTTTAATATACATCTGTGTCAGCGTGTTTCTCTGTGCTAAACCCAAACAGTTTTTTTTCTCATTGTTGTTTGGGGCAGAGACGGTTGACGTTGTAAACAAGCGTATTTACAGTTTTCATTCCACCCTTATTGATGGGTGTTTGGGCTGCGGCCACTCAAGCAATCAAACCCAGCCAGGCTCATCTCTGGAAAGAGCAGCCAAACCATATCTGTCAGCTCCATCTATGTTTGTGAAATATCATGCCGCCCCTTCAGAATCCTATCGCAGACGCGATATTCTCCCTCCTCTACTTCCTCTGATTCAACCTTTTGAGACAGACAGGAAGTCTTCATTAATGCTGTCAAGTTGCCAATACCTTAGATTGACGTCAACCTTTTTAAAAATTCTCCATTGTCGTAAGCAGGGCATGTCCAGGCGCTGATGGCCGTGGTGAGGTTATAAAGTCGGCCGTATCAAGTAGAATGAGACGGAGACCACAGCCAGATGCCTGTTTGTAAATACCACTGACTGTTGCACTTGCTGGAAGGTGCTGGAAGGCACGCTGGTTTTAGCTCAAATTGCTTTACGCTATTTTGGAATTACAGCATTTTGATGTGAAAGTGTACTTTCCACTCCTTTGAACGTTGATGAGTTAAAATATTTTGTATGGGGATTTACGGAGGTATTCAAAGAAATCAGTAAAAATTGTATTTTCATTTGCATGTGTGGCCTTTCGATATTACATGATGGATGTAAAGAACCTAGGAAGGAAGGAAGCGTTTGTAGGGTTTTATAGTCAAGGCTCATCTGCAACTCCAGAGTCCCTAAATGATTACATCATGACATCGGCTGTCCACCCTCTTATTGTCAAGGGTGTAGCAGAGAAAGTGGACAAAAATGCAGCAGAATATATGTGGACAGGATTTGAAAAAATTAAAAAACGCTGATACTCCAGAACTCTTGATCCACGCAGAAAAATACCGGGCCAAAAATAAACAGGGACACGGAGGACAAGACGAATCGCGTAAGAAACGCAACCAACCAGACCAACGATCGGACGGAGCTTCCACAAGGGACGTACACATGGGGGGGATTACTGACAAGGGGCAGGTGTGTTGGTGTAGCTAGGAACCAGGGGAGAGATGAAGAGAGAGTAGAGACACACCCGCAGACTCACACACTAGGTATGCCCCAATACCCATACTATTATGGAGTCAAGGAGAACATTTCGTTTCCCCCAATACATAGCATGTCCAATACAGTCTGCCAGTAAAACCAGGATGTCCGACTGCATCCAGTTCGACTTTTCAAACCAGCTTGTCTCTTCTCTCTGTCTCTACTGGCCCCCAATCCTCTGCACAGCAGAAGATATGTCCCCATTGAGGCCCCCGTGGACACATACGTTTTAGTTTGAAAAATGTGTTATTGGGCAAACTACAAGGTCACGGCCGTAACACCTGTGTACACAAACATCCGACACATCACTGACGAATGAAACAAATTGCTGTCCGCCATCAAATGTAATGGCTAGCAAGCCATAAGACATAAATGGGTCAGGCGACCTGACTGAGTGACATGACATGTTCTTTTTGTCTCCTACAGGCATATATCTATGACTCTACCGGCCAGTTTCAGGGGGAAAAACACAACGAGACCAGACTACGAGCATCAGAACTCCAACCTGTATGCCATATCAGGTTAGTCCCTTTCACCTACACTGTCCATTTGGTTTTGGGGGGTCAAAGAGACGGTCTCATCGGCCGTTTATCACGAAAAAAAGATTTTCCTTCTTGTGAACTTATTTGATGTTGTCGATCACGTCGTGTTCTGATCCCAAGAACGAAATCAATCAAGTATGCATGCAACAGAAACGCACAAAAAATCCCCGGATATGAACCAAAAACAATTTTGAAACAGCCTCTACAGCGTCAGATGAAGGAAACTGCGAAGCATGTCTCCAAGATCTCGACATCACACGTAGCTAGCGCCGGCCACAGACGTCTTTTGATCTCCATGGTAACGGCGATTGGATATCAGCCACCTCAAGTAGCTGCACCTGCCTTTTTAATTTGCGTGTAATCGTCGAGAACAGCTAAGCCTCCCAATTAAAAAAAAGTGCCTTGACTCTTCCGGCAGTATCTCAGTAATAAGACCCCTGCAGCAGTACGGCAGATTGACAGGTCCCCATTTTGAACATGAGCAGGAGGTGAATACAGAAGGGGGGATGGGAGGGAGGGGAGGGGAGGGAGGAGGGGGGTCCAGGACGAGGCAGAAAGATCCAGACAGGCATTGGTCTGTGGAGGAAGGGGAAAGAGAGGGGGATTGAGGGAGAAGAAGGGGTAGCAGGGTTATTCAGAGCTTGTAAATGCTCAATGTAATTTGCATATATTAATCCTCTGCGCTGTTCTGCCATATCGAGGACCCACGGGCCCCTCCCCCCCTCCTTCCTCCCCCTTCCTCCCCCTTCTCCCTCTGAAGTCTCTGAAGCTAAAATAGCAGTGACAGGCGAGGGTGCTCTCCATTTTCTACAGGATTTATGACTTGTGTAATTTGGGATCTTTTATTAATAAGCTCAGACAATCGTGTGCGTGTGCGTGCGCACGCTCTTAATTGTTCCAGATGGCACTTAGCTGGCTGATTATATGAAACGACTTCTGTCTTATCCCGTCCCTATTCTTTTTCTCTTTACAAATGTGCCACTTTTTCTTTTGCGAGGGGGGGGGGGTTCCTTCTCTTTCCCCCCTCCCTGTATATTCCCTCATCTTTTCCAACCATATCTCCAGGTGATGTCAAGGTCATTATTTAAAGGCTTTCAAACGTTCAGAAAATATATTTCTTAATAAAAGTAAATCCTTCCGACCCATTTTTTTGGGGGGGGGGGTGGGGGTATCATTTTTGTTTCTCTTTAGCAGGCTGTTAACCCGACTTTAATTACATTTAGTCTCTTTTCCTATTTCGTTGAGGCACACAACGCTTGCTTTCCTGATGTCTAACGTTCTGAAACACTGCCAACGTTTCGTATCCAGCCACAGGTTAACCATCCCAGTGGTCACTGAGCTGATGTTAGGAAAGTATATAGCAAAGTGAGTCTAGATCTCCACATCCGCCTCTTGAGAAGTGAATCCCAATTTTTCATCCCCTGATGAATACAGCCTCACCCAAATATGCCCTCAACAGCTTAACCCATTAAAGAGTTGATACAGATTCGTCATTTCAACGTGCATTAAAGATCCCCTAATGGCTTTTCAGACTATTTAAGTAAGTTATTAACGAGTGTTTAATGCCCTTTTTGAGAAACGGCCCTTTTTTATGATGGCTCTTCCTTGGCTGGCCAGCGGGTGATGGGTTAACGTGACAAAGACTTGAAACATGTAGAAAGCAAATTAAAGTATCGGCAGAATGAAAGAGATTTGTGACGATTGCGCAATAGTGTTCCGGGGTCAAGTTTTCGGGCGTCGAGTCAGGCATACTGAGAAGTCAAGTTTTGACTTGTAAAAGTCCAGTATGGACTTCTCAGTATGCCTGTCAAGAGCATAACTGGCAACTTTTCAAAAACAACCTGAAAGCGTGTTGATGAGTGCCATAATGAGCTAATTTGCCAAATTATAGTCAAAGTCATCATTTGCACAGCAGAACTGCTGTCGGTATTTGTCGTAATTGAGGGTTCGCTCTCACACTCATGTTACTCCACCTCCTTGGCTTATATCCAGGCTGTTTTACAAACGTGTTTTGCTGGATTAGATCTCAGTTGCTACCGCTTCGGCTGAATATAGACCCAGTTCACCGTGGGTCAGTATCGGTGACAGATGTTTACCCCCCCCACTGTACTATAAACCAGCAGGAATAATACCCTCCCAGATCCTAACCCTCTGGTCTTAGATTCTGATGATGATAAAGGGGGTACAGTGGAAAATCACCCCGTTTCGTCTTTAAACATTGGTCAAAGGTGGTTGAACAGGAAGGGCGAAATTTTGGTCGATTTATGTTTTTTTTCCACTGAAAGCATTTTCTGGTTCTTTTGTCTTTCAGCAATGGACGGAGTGCCTTTCATGATTTCGGAGAAGTTTTCTTGCGCCTCTAGTGATGTAAGTCTCTACGTACATGCGATTACTGTATGACTGTAATATTTAGATTTGGGGATCAGTTGAGCTGGTTAGGATTCCCTAAGCCCAACCTTGCACAAAATATCTAAAGGCATGAGATTCCTAGCCAACCTGACTTGCTTTTTATAAATCTTATTTAAATCTTAATATTACTGACAGATCAATTATATTGTTGTCTAACGACCTATGTACGTGTCTCTCAGCTGCAACAAGTCGATTTGATGGGTATCACAATCAAGTCCTTGGCAGAAATCGAAAAAGAGGTGAGTAAAAAACCCCACAAAAAAACCCCCAATCCAGATCATTTTGAAAATGTCAGACGGTTTTGAACTGGGACTCTAAGGTCACCGGGTGAACCAAAACCCTAGAGTCCAGTTTGGTTTGGGGTTTTTCCTCATTTTACAACGCAGCGTTCGTGGTATTCTAGCAATTAAATGACCGCTTTGCATCAGACAGGGATCGCCACGTTCGCTTTGGTCCTCCATTTTTAAGGATTTACAAGTGTGGGGTGACTTTCTCAGCTCACGGATAATTAAAGCACACTGAACCCTCCTCCCTTTACCAACAGTCCTCCCAAGAGTAAAAAATATAAATAAAAAACGGGACCAGAAAAGGAACCAATCTCCAAATATTGGCACTGCAAAAACTACCCAATACACTGCACTTGGAACAGGGCTAATCCACACAACTAGCTTCAGAAAAGGAGTTGAACCAAATGCAGAGAGTTGATGAGAGACATCGCAGCAGGCCAGTATGGCTCTGTAGCCTTGTAGCACTCTGTCCACCAGATGCCAGTGTAGGTCTTCATACGAACGTCCCTAATGGATGGCTGGGCAGCGTTGATTGATCATTGGACTTGCGTAGCGCGTTCGTTTGACGAAACGTGCATTTGGTTCCATGGATGTCTTCTCTTAATGAACATTCCAGTAATGAAAACGGTTTCATGGTTTTAGTTGGAGGACATTTTTCGCATGGGTGCTGCACCCTTTTCCCTCCGTCCCTCCTCCCAAGATGATTACGCATCTCTCCTATTTCCTCCGATGACTTGGAGGAACTTCCGTGAGCAGTAATCGTATCCAGTCGTGCGCATCTAATTCGCGTCTATTTAAGTGTTGATTAGCTGGCCGTTTTAGATGACATTTTCATCCTGCTGACAGTGAAGAAGGGGTTTGAAGGAGGAATGGGTAAAAAGGTGGCTACAGTGTGCATTTCCTGAACATGCTTTGTAGACCGTAATTTTACAGTATTTAGGATACACATATAGCACAGATTCCTCACATAGTAATTGGAATACTGTAAAAATGTCCCCAGTTGAACATCAGGAACTTTTTATACCAAAATAGCAAGTGTCTTCTGTGATAAAGAGTAGAGAATTCCAATCGTCAGGCTTTCGTTTCATCTTTACTGTAGCATTGGGCCCAACCGAGACCTGACAGATACTTTGTTGAAGTTTAAAAGTCAATCGTTTTGTGATTTCAAGTAAACACACTATATTCAAACTAGTGCTTTGGTTATTCAATGCTTGTCTTTTATAGTTTTTATGTGAGCGTTCTGTGTTTTATGACTTCAGACTGCTGGCAGCCATGTAGATTGAAACCATGATTGTAACCCTCAAACCGTCATTGTAATGAATGTTAAATTCGTTTTGAAATGAGCTTGATTTGCTTCCAAGACCTCAATCGTACAGTACGATGGACTCCTTTCTGTTTTGTTGGGACTGTACACGGTAGTTACATTTTAAGCCACAAGGGGGAATAGTTTGTCTGAGGTTAAGTCCATCTGAAATACTTTGTCTTCAGGTCATTTGAACGTTCTTCCCAACTCTTTTTCTCTATATTATAAATGTCATGAATCACTCTATTCCTTTCCTTCTTTTCTCCCTTCTTCTACCTCGTCCTGTATCCCTCGCTTTCATCCTTTTCCCCTCCAGTATGAGTACAGTTTCCGCACAGAGCACAGCGCTGCGGCCCGGCTGCCCCCTAGTCCCACACGGACCTCCCTGGGCTCCGAGGCCTGAGACCCCTCCAACCTGCCCCTCCATCACCTCATCACCCCTGACCCCACCCACCCCCACCCTGACCGCCCCAACCAGCCAGGAGGAGCGGATCCCAGACTACTGAGAACCAGCCCCACGTTCCACCAAGAGAGATGGAAGACATCGGTCTGCTTGTTGGCCCTCCCGCCCTTCTCCTCTCCCTCTTCCACCCCGTCAAGAGGACAGTATAGACCCTCTCAACGGAGAGTCAAACAGAGGAAAAAACTTTTTTAGCCCTTTTTTGGGGTGGGGGTGGGGGGGTCGGTCTTTTCTGTTTTCTATGTTTCCGTGCTGCTGATTTTGAAAAGGAGGGAACCACTACCACACAAAGGGACGCAACTTTTTTTGGAAAGAACCGGAAGACAGAAAACGGAGGCTAGTGTAGGCTGAACCGCGCCACCTCCCTCCCCCCCCCTTCACATCCGACATCGGGTGAGGGAGCCAACGAGCAAACACTGGACACACTAGCATTTGGAGACATGCAGTCATCATAGCCCCTTGTATGCGTGCA
>BROE01000015.1:3840970-3886063 GCA_036571765.1 Plecoglossus altivelis
CCCCCCCCCCCCCCTCCCCGCACGGTGAGGAGCCCAACGAGCAAAACTGGAAGCACAGCCAATTTGGAGACATGCAGTATCTAGCCCCTTGTAGCGTGCACTTGACCAGTCAAACAGCAAGGAGTATTTGACTAGATCCTTCCCTCTCTATCTGCAATAGGAACTCCTGAAGTCCTCTGTGGTGCCCATTCACACTTGGGGGAGAAGGGGGGGGGGGCAAGAGTCCGTCAGAACTGTGATCAAACAACATATACCTGGCAAAATGACGAGGTTTGCAAACGTGCTGGTCTCTCACTCCGCCTTTTGGAAGCATGGCATTTGGATTCTTCGCGAACGAAAGCAGCTTGACCCACGAGTCATTGGAATTGCATACATGACAAGCAAGCTACCGTATGTAAAAGAAAGACTAAGGGGTCGCAACGAAATTGATTTAGAAATCGGTCACTGATGTCTCTGACGAGAGTTGTTTTGGTTCTCGTTTTTGTTTTCTTGTTTTTGTTTTGGCGTAACATGTTTTCTGTGAGTGTTTTTAACGATGTAGTCGTTCCAGTGTTTCTTGCTGTCGTCTGTGACCATTCTGTCAACCACTCCATGTTGTTTAGCATTTCTGGTCTGAGCCATTCATTGGGTTACACATAGAATCACTAGTACTGTTCAGATGTAAGTAAGATATATTTCAAATATGTGAAGCGTGCTTGTTTTTGTTGTCTTTGTTCGGCTGAAAACAGTTGAACTGAACTCAGAATAGAAACTCACATTTGTTTTACTCACAGGTCAGTTGATTTCATGTTTTTAAAAGTTTTGCCTCTGCAAACCTGAAAGTTTGCTGAACGCACTACTACACAAATTAAGCAGTTTTATGCACCAATAGATTTTACAGTTACACTAACTTTTTTTCACAGTGTCTTATCGTCGCGTTGCTATATTCAAGGCTATACGTTGTATTTCTCACAAAATTCATTTGATGTATTTTAGATAAACACGCTGCTTTGTTTTAACAAGGAAACAACCAGGCTAAGGGAGTCCATTCTTGCAACAAGGGCTGGATGTTGCCATTGGAAACGTGACTGCAGCATCCACCTATTCTATTTTCTTTTTTCTTTTTTTTACAGAAATAAAATGTTTTATTGTGTTCCAAGTACCTCTATACTGTCTGTATTCCAACATAATAATATGGTATTTTGCTTCAGCAAAAACACGTTTTATGTTGACTTCTTTTAGGTGACAATGCCACGTTTTATTAATTTTAGATTGTATAGGTCTTCCGCTAGTTAACACGTATGATTTGTATAGAATCCTGGAAATACAATCAATAAATACAAATCCAATGCTCCACTTGTTAAACATCAAGTGGACATAAACACTTATATGCAGTATTCTCCCGACACTGCCTCTACTCTCTTCACTCTTCAGTTTCACCTACACACATTAGAAATGAACATTTTGTTTTGAATGTTTTAGTTCAAAGGGTAGAATTTTGTATGTTCACCAAAACCTCTGCCTTTTTCCACCCTTTTGCTATACCACAACCACTTGTCTTTTTCAAACCACTGTTTTAACCTCAAATTTGCTGGTGGCTGCATATCACTGCAGCCATTAGGTTGCTCTTCCTTCAAAGGCTTGCTGTTTATACATGTTATTTTGCACCACAGTGTTATATTCAAGGACAGCTTCTCCACGGTTAATTGAATCCTGTTTAACCTCTGTTGCGTTCTTGTTACTACCTTCGTTCGCAAACGTGGGGACACTAGTTACACAACAAAAATGTGATCATCTTTTACTGTTTGTCATGTTTGTGTTGCATCTTCGCGGAACATTGAGATGGAACCTTCTCATGATGTAATATTTTGGACAGTATGTTGCACTGCTTTAGAACAATTCAGTATTTGCCGTTGCCGTAGTAGCTTCGTTGTCATCACGCTGCTTGTCAGTATTTTTTTACACTCGAACATGCTCATACTCGGGTTCGAACTAGGTTCTTCTGAACTAAGTTCCTCTGACTCACGCATGCAATGGCCACCTTTTTTTCCAGCTCAGAGGGCATTTATACAGAGGGAGTTCAACCATCTATGTGGTTATACATGCGAAATTGATGCTTTTCCACACCTTCATGCTTAGCCCCTTACAGGTATTCCTCCACCATTTTTTTATTTTTTATTTTTTGCATGGAAATAATCCGGAAGTCTAAACTGTGGTCTGGAAATATATTCTTGTGAATTTACAGTTTTCTTTGTGTTAACATGGAGTACTAATGGAGATGGACTTAAGGAAAAATATATATGGTCCAGAATGAATACGTGTCCTGCACTGCTTTTGCCCAGGGTAGGCTGGTTATAAGCATATGTAGGTTTCATATAGTTTGGCCAAAGCCCAATCTCTCTGTGTTCATTAATGAAGTCCCACAGGCTGGTTTGCAGCATGACAGAACCAGAATTTGGTTGGAAGTTTGCCATTGTCCTGTTGGGTAGCATCCAAGCGCAGCTTCTCAGTATCTCCTCCAGGACTTGAGCAGCACCATCTCCCCTTGTGAGGTGACCAACATCTGGGATCACGGTTAGGTTCCATTTGGACCACTGGTTGTGGGTCTGCACTGATACGTTGACAAGTTGATATCTTAAAATGCCTCAGTGCATGTTGGGTGGGCACTCAGGCCACGCCTATGCGGGGAAACGAATAGGGACAAAAAAATAGGTTGTTGTTTAAAAACAACAATAAAACAACAACAAAAGCAAAGAAACTGGGCTGTTTTCTCTTATCACAAGACATTCATTGAGATTTAGTTTCCTCTCAGAACTTAATTTGTAAACATCTGACCCACCGCAATGGGAAGTTTCTGATGTGGATTAGCTACCGTTTAAAAGGCAAACCCACTTGCATGCCTCTCCTGGCTCCCCTCTGGTTCAAAGCACTTTCCAATGTGCGTCTTGGACAATAAAAGTTGGTGCCGGGCTATTAGTGTGGCCGTCTTGATTTTACTTGCTGCGAGCGTCTTGTTGTGTTCAGTTAGGTGAGTCAGTACACAACCTGCCACAGTTGAGCTATATTTTTATGTTGCAATTTACTGTACCAACATTCTCAAACATATTTTAATGCCACTAACTCATTACTCTTTGTGTCTAAATGTACTTTCTTCCTGTTGGTAGTGATGCCCTATCATTAAATTAATTCTGTGCAAACTTGGTTCCCTTCTCGTGTCTTTTACCACCCATATGGTTTAATGGAAACTCACCGAACAACAGAGAGGAAGAGAAACTTTTCAACTTGTTCCTTCACATCTGCGAGTGACTTCTAAGATTTACCACACCACCTGTCACACAAATAATCAGATCCACATGCAACTGTTGAAACAAGTTTGCAATTTGTTGAATCCCTTATTTATTTCTTTTAAACACATTGATGTGTGTGATTGATCCTGAGCTGAGATACCAGATCAAGACCGTAACTTTATCCAAGTCATGTTGTTAACCTTGTCCCCAGTTTGTTGTTGTCTGTAAGCTAGTCAGTGTTTTGTCATTTTGTCACACAGAACCCAATTTACATACCAGTTCTGAAAATTACAAAAGACTGTCCTGATGCTGCTAGTGATTGGTGTTGGTTGGCCTTCATTGTATTCGTAAGCACGCTACCCGATGGTTTTCATCTCTGAATCACGTTTACAAGGAAATGGAAAAAAGGTCAGTTTGTAAATGGTGCCCATACTTATTAATGTTACATAAAAGCCTTTGTTGTCAAGTTATTGTAAACTTTACACCATGGATCCAAATGCAAACCCATGCAAACAAATGGTTTCCATATGGTATAGAACAACTTTTCAGGATTATAGCTGTACATTAACATTCTTGATGTGATTAAGAAATGAAACAGGTATCCATTGTATCATTTTCTTTATTTATTTATCATCCTGTTGTCTTAACTGATATTTACAAAGGGACAAGTCATTGCTTGTTTGTCTGTATTAACACGTTTTAAATAAATAAAACTTTCATAAAATGAAATGGTGTTTGATGTGCCTGATAGGTAAACGTTTCAATTTGAATCTGCTTGTGATTGTTGGTTTGGCTTCATGAAGATGTTAAGATTGCTATATATAGTAAGCTGGTCACAAGGCACTGGTTTTGAATTGTTGCAAAAATCGGCAAAAAAAAACTGTTGTACGTTAGATGAACTTTAAATCTTGAGGGAAATGCAATCTTCCTATCTTTTTCGAAAGTCCAAACTCTTCCAGATCTCTGCTTTCATCCTTCCTTGCCCCCACGTGAGGCTGATTAGGGGGATATTGGCTGGCGGTTGCGCTAGGTGTGAGCTGATCTCTACTTCTTATTGGCAGATGTTTGGAGTAGATGACCAACTACAACCTCAACGCTCTTGCTTCCCCACCTCCTCCCCCCACCTTCTCCCCCCTCCCCCCCCCCCCCCCCCCCCCTGGGAACAGCAGCCTTTAAATGGGCGGAGGATGAAGGCCTCTAGATTCCTTGTTGGCGAGATCAAAGGGAGGCCATTGTGCAGACGCCTAGGGAACCTGACAAACACTGGCGAATGACCCTCGAGGAGCTTGTTATTTGATGGTCAGGAGGGATGGATGGTCCGCACTTTGTCGCGGCTGCACCACAGCGACATTTGTGGCCCTGCACAGGTTGTTCATGCTTTTTTGTTCTCCCTTGATGAAGGGCCCTGAGCTCCGAAAGGTTTAGTCTGAATGAGTTAGAAACAGAGTGCCCAGAAGTGAGTTAAGGATATTTTACTGAGGAGTTACTGAAACAGTATTTGCAGCCTAAACTATACGAGTTGTGAGTGTTCTTTTGCATGCAAAAGTATGTTCACGGTCCAGATATGTTGAACTATCACAAACGGTTCCATTTTAACCAGAGACTGAGTGTGGTGTGGGGAGTGTGGTCCCTGGACAGGTGCAGTAACACACAAGCACACTGTTGGAGGTGCCAAGACTGTTGTTGGACATTTACAACCATCCTGGTTCTTTCATCAGGACCAGATGTTCTTAGTGAAGGCCAGGACAGCCGGAAGCAAGAATATACAACAGTTCCAAACAGAAATGAGGATGAGGTTGGAATCTTTAGATTGGATTATCAAGTAAATACAAAAATACTGTATATTGTGTAGTATGTTGCTTTTATTTGCCAGGGAAAATGTTCCTGTTCTTCTTTATGGCTGGGGGAATGTCAAAGGCCACTAAAACAGTTTTAATAAGATACCATGGGAAAAGGGTGCAGAATCCAATAGTCCTAAACCTAACCAAACTTTAAAATCATTTTGTAGTGGCTACGTTTTTTGTAGTTAAAAGCAAGTATTCTGATCTATCATTTATGTGCTACAATATAGTACATCAAGAATCAAGTTTTCACTAGGGAAGTCAAATACCTGTGGCAGCTTGTCATTTTTCAAAGGCATGTCAGAGGGGTTATCCTGTTTGCCTTCTCAGTATCTCCCTCTTACCCTCTTTCACACGTAGTGAGTGATTTCTTAAATGCTCAGATGGCTTGACATAATTTGCCAAAGGGATTATACTTTCCTTGACTTGACAGGATCTATCCCTTGTCATATACTTCCGTTTGTCATCTACCCTCTCCATACCATGGGTGAGGTTGAAAGTTTTTTTTACATTTTTAATTAAGATGATATATGTGTTATATATACCTACTACTTAGCTCTAGCCTTGTCATAAATTGTCATGGCCCAGAATTACATGCTATTATGTGCATATGTTGCATAAAATGTTCTCAGGATACATAATTAACATCCGTGATTACTGTAAGAATAGTGCTTCATCTTCCTCTTCAATAAATCCACAACCAGGTCGCATTTGAGGCTTTCGTCGACAGATGTCGACGATTCATGGAATGTTGCATTGCTTGGAGATATATCTGAAGCCATTGGATGGTTTTAGAGCAGAAGTAACCAATGATTTATCTCCGGCAATGTGTAGGACATGCTTTTAAACTCGGTGCCACTAAGTGCCACTTAGGACTCTTCTGAGTGGAGGTTAGAAGTGAACATTCTCCCTATCAGTTGAAGCCCAGACTCCTCCCCCCTCTTCAGTAATTCATATACCTTATTTCTCCATTAAATATTTTTGTCCTTATTGATCCCCATCGGCTCCAGAACAAAACAAGGAGGAAAGAGACTGACAATGTAGCAAAGCTTTAGAAGCGACTACAGACTACAAATAACAGGCACGCACACTCTTGGAGAAGTTGCAGCTTGAGTCTGAAAGTCATCAACCAAGTTTGGTCTTTCATCTGACAACATGCTGTACGGATATTTTTTCATTGCATTTGTTTTCATTGACTGTCTTTTAACACACATCTAATGCCCAAGCTTGGGTTATGAGCTAGTTATATTCTTCCTGTCCTTATTAACAGCAATCTGTTTACGTTCATAAAAAAAAAACCTGAAAGCTTTTCACTGGAACCACCAAAACCATTTAAGACGCGGCGTGATTTTCCACTCAACTTTACAGTTGTATATTCCAGTTTGATACAATATGCTAAAGCTTGGCAAACTAAATGAGCTTTGAGAGAACACAAGTAATCTCTCTAAAGCGGATTAATGTTTTACAACAGCTTTTGAGTAGTACTTGTTAAAGAGCAACATTTATAGTGATCCGTGTGTGTGGTACACTATATATACTGTTAAAATCTCCACGTCTCAGAGGAAACATACCTTAACAGTGATTGTAACGCTGCACATGCCAGAGGCAGCAAGACATGTCTGATGTTTAAATGGATCAAAGCCTTCTCTCCTTCGCATCTGTTTCACGGGGAAGCTGTTGTCCTATTAGTTGCTCCCAGCAAATTGTGGCAGACTGACTTCCAAAGCTTGTTTTATATAAGCCAGGCCACTGTAACCACCAGCAAGGCATACTGTCTGTGTCATTTATGTCTCTTTTCTTTTTTTGTGAGCCTACCACTGAAATGACAGCAGAATTGTTTTATTTGTCATGGAGAAAAATTAGTTTATGGCGTTTATATTTGAGTCCATTTCTGTGTCACAGACTGACAACCTTTGTTATTATTTACCAACAAGTGGTTGTAATACATATTTGTGATGATAGATGGTGCTGTAAGGTTGACAAATAATCCCACCCACCCCTTCTTCCCAAAATACACACATGCATACACACGTAAAAGTTGCCATTACAAGCTGCCATGGTTCTCAGAATTGTTGTAATTGGTGTGCAATATATCCTAGTGCAGGAGCACTGGAACCTGAATCGGGGCCACAGTCCAATCACTCCCTTGTCTTTGAGGCTCATCAAAGAGAGTGTTTTTTCAAAGAGTGAACATTCCTCATAGGTGGACCGGGCAATTAAGCCTCAAGCTGCTACTTTGAGACTCATTACACTGAAGTTGCTCTGTGATAGTTAGCTTGTGCATTCATGCTCTGCAATGGAATTTCTCTCTGGATTTTTATTTCTTTTTTTCTTCTTCTTCTTTCTTTACAGCTTCACAAAGGTGTGAGCATGTTGTCTTTTAAAGAGAGAAGTTAATTTATCAACACTTTTATATCTTTGCAGACAATTTACACCACTGGTAATGATGTGATAAATATGATTGCTGCCTTGTTTGCTAAATAGGTTTTAATATAGAAGAATAACAATAATGTCATCTCCTTATACAGGTGAAGATGATCATCCTGTTTGAGATAACAATAAGATAACAGTAAGTCATGAACTGCAGTTGCACAGCTTACTTACTAAAAAGGTTATCTAGTAAGTTAGTCACTTTTCTGTCTCACACATTTTGCCCCAAATGTACTGCTTCACAGAATGTGGGTCCTATTTTATTATAACATTTGAGTTATTTTAGCAGAATTTGAGTTCTTTTGATACGTTTGCAAACCCACATCTTTATTTGAACGTTTTACAAGTGACTTCAATGTATGTTATTTATAGCCGTGTGAGTGGCTTCAAACAGCTACAATTATGTTCATGTTATGCAAGCAAATCTTCTATTGCATTATTGTATAGAAATGTCAAATGTAATGCTTTTTTAATAGTTGATGTTCGCATTTGTGCATCATATTTTTGTATACCTTCAATCTTGAGGTCCAACAACTTCATAAATCATCAAGATTTGAGTTAAAAACCCAAATACATTCTGCAATTTGCTTTTTAGCAGCAAATGAATACAATTTGAGCAAGAACTCCAACTGTTAAATTTAAGTACCCACTTCTGGTCTGAAGGTTTACAACTCCCAGAAGACAAACAGTAAACACATTATTTATCAGCATGGCCATTGAGGTAGACCATAAGCGGAGTTCATTCAAATAGCTTTGGGATGATTCATACTCTGTATAGGTGATGAGACTAGGCCATCTTTGTGAGATATGTTGATTTTTATATTCAACATTTTACAGTTGGATTTGCTAATTTTGTTTTATTATTTACTAAATTACTGTTGTGATTGCCTTGCAAGCACCCACAAAATGTTTTGAATTGGTGAATGAGGCATTTGAAATGAACCACTTTGTGTGATCACAAAGAAAGGAAATATTAATCATAATTAAATATGAACAGGAAATGATTTTGACCTAGACTCTCCTGAGAATTTGACTATATTTAAATGATTGTTTTGGAAGAGCTGTTAAAGCACAACTTTAGAATTCAATTATTCGTTATTTCTTTCTTTTTAAGTTACAATTTTTGTCCAGAATTCTGCCCAAAATAAGTCCACTTGATTGATAAATTGTACAGGTCTTGTCATCCAATGATAGTGAAATAAGAGAATAAATGGATCAGTCTATATGTTCAAGTGTAGGCAATTTACTCATAAATCTATTAACATGAAGTAAGATATATTCAGAAATGTCACCCTTCAGTGTTTTGGTCCAAACATAATGAGAGAAACTTAGAGTTTACAATCAAATTTGAAAGATAAACATTTAGGAACTTATTGGAGTCAATTTGCCAAGAAGGTCGCTGTAGAAAGCAAGTCGATCTCCGTTACCGCCTCAATAAAATATGTTGCTCTATTGCGATTGTTTCCGTTGTCACTATTTCACTATGGCATACAATTGTTTTCCTTTAGGTTAATTTGGGTGTCAATTACTGTTTCTAACAGTATTATTACATCAATCTAACGACTTAATACTTCTGCACATTTTATCTTGGGTAACAAACGTGAATACAACTTTAGAATAGCCAACATTTTGCCGAAAACCTTAAGGACAAACATATAATACATTCAAAATAGCTCCATAAGCGTATGCGAACTATTCAGGCGTCTACCCCAAGCGTTTCGACAATCTTAAAACCATAACCTAATTCATAAGAGGGCATGTAGCCTATTCCATCCACAATAGGTCTGTGCCAAGAAGAATTGAATATAGGCTACTTACCACGACATGCACGCTCACCCTTTAAAACACAAGACATGTTATAGTAGGTCGATTTAACCAAATATATATGTGCCTTCTTTTTTACATACCCTTGACATTTGTCATTAAGATGAAGTGTGAAAGGAAATTGACCCTCGCTTTTGAAGCTTTTTCCCCCACACCTGTTCAAAGTTTTTGGGTCACCGGCCTACCTGTCCATGCTTAGCCTATCTCCTCCAAAAGACTCGATGTTCAAGACTTGTGGGGCATTATTCAGGTAAAAATGAAGTATAACAGAGTTTTCGTTAACATTGATTACTTGTATTTATCCCATCATTTAGTTGACGAACGAGGCAAGTTTTGTGATGTTTTTCCAAAACATCAAAGGACCTTTTTGGACCCTGCATTAATGGGAAGAATGTGCGTTTTGCATTAGGCCTTACAGCATAGCTGTTTGGGGACATGAGTCTCTGTTAACCATTAACATGTGAAAGATTTAATTGCGTTTCTGTATTTTATGGACATTGTGTAATGCTATGTTTTATGAAACACTTCGAGAACCAATGACATTTTCTTCTTTCAAACAAAATAGCGCCATGGCTTGTGATTTGATTATATGAATACAACGTTCTATTTGGAAGCCATTAGGCCTGTATGACTATATCTAGAATTGAAAAAGAACGAAAAAGACAAATGTTTCGTGCCAAAGACGATAATGATTGGCTAACTTTCGGTTCATCCCAAACTAGGACATAGGACTGAGATGCATTCGAAAAAGTCTTCATTAAATGTCTGAACAGATCAATATTGACCATTTTTGTGATTTAAAACTTGTTTCCGTCACTAACCGGTGGCGGACGTGAAAATTCAAACTTGTCTAATTTCGTATTTTGACCACTAGGCGTCAGAATACCCACAAATTTCAAAGCAATGTCCCTCTCTAGCAGTATATTGTCCACTCAGGTAAAGACGCAGAAGCTGTTCTGTTCTATTCACAGGATTCCTAACACCACTTACATAAGCAACACTTGCTCTATTCACCCCATTTTACAGGCAAGGCTTACAAACGTATGCTGTTTGGGGGTTAGAAAACGTGGTTTCTTAACTCGGCAAATTTATCAAAAGTGGACGACTGCCGTTTGTTAAGTAGTCCATTTCAAAAAGGTCATACGACTGGCTTAATGATGCAAATCATTGTTGCCTAATGTTGTTAGTAAAGGTTAATGATAAAGTCATTGTTATCATAATGATCATTATCACAATATTCCTAGTATTATAATAATCATAATAGTAGGTCTAATAATGTTTGTTTACTTTTTTCTATTTTTATCTAAATGGAATGTAGGCCTACATAACTCACTGGGCCCCTAGCCAACAGTCTTTTAATGATGAGTGGCTAAATTATATAATTGATAGGTAGCCAACTACGTTTAAAACGTTTTCCATAAGACATGATAATTTACTTTTGCCCGACATAACTTCAACTCAACAACTCAACGACACAAAGACTTGAGACAGCCACGATCTCCTGAAATGCTCGTTTTACTCCACCTCGGACTCTCGACGCTACCGTAAACCAGATCGACCCGGTACCTTTCTCTAATTTCCAGATGTGACCTGATTGCACGTTAGACAAACATTCTCTTGTGATGTGGGGAGTGTAAAAATAGTCCCTCTAGTTCAGCGGATGAAAACTGTAAACCATATTGTCAGTGACCTGTCTATCCTGTCAGCTCCATCCTAAGCAGCCTCGCCTAAACAGTAGGCCTATTTGATGGAGGTTATTATTTCGTCAGATCTTGTGAAAACAAAGGGCGGGGAGTGTGAAACTAGTCCAGGGGTTAAGGCTATGCAGACCGAGGCAACCATACATTGATTTATATCCATATCGTTCCGCATGCAGCCCATTTGCATCTCTTGGCATTGCGAAGAGGAACATATTTACACAAGAAACATTTAAACCATGGAGAATGTTCTGATTAATCTTCAAATTAATTGACGTTAAAACCATATTCCGTTTTTGCGTTAAGCGGCACGTTCATCATGATATATTTAAGCTTGGTAATAATAGTCGTGCAAATACTAAGCGGTTAGTCTCCTATAATAATAGATTAATAATAATACAATCCATAATTATAGGCTACCATTGACAATTATATCAATATGATTATTTATAGAACAATTATAGTTTGGGATTCACATATATCTTAAAAGCAAATCTAGAATAGTAGCCATATAACAATAGAAACAGCATTTTAAGAATTATAATGGTTAATATTATTTGTCCGTTCAATTGCTTTGAGAAGAAAAACTAGTCTGAATGGGATCCAATGATTGCACTGGTATGACGCCCAAATCAAACCGACCTGTAACATTGCCTCAGATAAATAATAGGATCAACTCATAAATACTTCCTTGTTTTCTTTTCCATTTAGTCCAGTAGGCTTAGACCAAAAATAAAGAACCAGCCTCGGATAGCTTTGCGTCTGCTCCTGAATGTGAATTCAGACCGAGAAAACGATGTAAAGTGACTATATATATGCTATGATTTTATTGCAGCAATTGGGCTGTTTTTACAGTAGTTAATTGAAACAAGAAAACAATATAAACTATGAGCTATTCACCGTCTCTATCATAGGATTACAGATGCATATCTGTGAAATGAACTAGTAGGCCTATCATATCTAAAGAACAAAAGAGGAGACAACTTATGAATATTGCATTTTCAGACAGCTGCTATCAGGCCGAGCCTAGGCAACTCGGTGGGATAAAAAGTGATTAACGGTGATGTATTTCATTCCAAACTCCATGATATCGCCCGTTTTACCTCTGGGATTTTTAATCATGTAGTATAGATATGACATTTCAGTGCCGGGGGCCCCGCTATAAGCTCCACTAGACGGTGACTTCGAACCAGTTGCGGCCTTTGCGGTTATCGCGACCAATCGCCAGGTGCGTTGATCCAGCGTCTTCGGCGGGCAATGGCTTCATCCTAGATAATGTCAAAGTGACATAATTAACTTCCTTCAAATTAGCTTCAGACTCGTAAATAATAAATCACGTTCGCAAAATTCTGACGTGAAAGCTTAAAAGTAGGCTGCTGTTTAAATGCACGAAGTTTGTATGAAGTGGGTAGCGTTTTGCTGTTGCTATCCTCATGAAAGGATAATGCCATCAACCTTCACTAACTGTGGTAGTAGTAGTAATAATAGTAATAATAATAAAAATAGGCCTGCGTTTCGATTAGCCTGTACTATAGCAAAGGGCTTGTTTAATGGGACATCGCCTAAGTTATTCCAACTCATTCACTATTGGTTTATAAGGTTCCAAAAAAGCAAGCATATCTAATATGACAATTGGCAATATTTTCTTATTGTTCTCCTCAACTTTCATGCCCGAAATGCTGCTTGAGTCCACCGCAGACACGTAACTCGTATTCGACTCACTTGGAAGACTCCCTCTAGCCCTAATGCTTTTAGAGGCGGTACGATTCCGTTCCATGGCACTGCACACATGAACATTGTGCACCAATAGCATCCCACAGCTGCAAAATAGTGCAAAAAAGTGATTCGGCGAGGGGAGGGAATGCAGTTGCTTCAATCTCGGCTTCACCTCTTCAAGAGACTATACACTCGGCATGGCACATAAACTGTAGAGCTCACATTGGAACCTCTTCACTCGGGATCTCTGGATTTACAGCACTTGCTTATTACTTCCGATACGATCTTTTTTCTTTGAGAGACGGCGAATTCTCCCAACACTCGGCGTCCTGCGTCGAACTTGATAGTATTTTCTGAACCCTGCTAGCCTACATGAGGAAACGCTAAATCACCACAAATTGAGCAGGTGACAACCTATAACAGTTACAAACAATAGGTTTCTTCGTTATGCACCGTAGGCAAACCTCAAAGATTTTGCGCATCACAGCCTAATAGTTGCTGAAGTCTATTTATACGCGTTGTAAAAAAAATCCTTATTAGCGGTGTCTATTAAGAGCATTTAACTAAACTTTTTTGTGTTTTCGCAAAGCCGTTCAGTGTGCAATAAGGAGGGTTTAAGACCACACTGTCTGTGACCATACATTGTTATGGAAATTGCAACAGGTCTCGAGTCACTGGAGAGGCGCTTCTCGGCACGGACTCATTCTGCCTGTTCTAAGATGCTGGACGGTATTAAAATCGAAGATCATCTCAGAACTGGAGCGGCTACTCTTGGCGTTATGATTGGTAAGCTGTGATACAATATTTCGTGATGCATTCAGAAAACTGTGACCCTGGAGTTTTTGTATTAAGTAGGCGAACGCTTGTGGGCGCATTTCAGTTTCCTTTAGGTTCGGTCTCCTATTCTCTACAGTGGTGCTATGTCTGCAAGGCATGCAAGACTAGGCCACTGTCTTACAACAGAGACTGTAGCCTAAAGTGTGTAAAAACTAGGCTTATTTGCAGAAGACTATACGTGTGCACAATTGTCTGTAACTACAAAAGTAGCCTTTTGCTATAATGCAACTAATAATGTAGTGGAAGCTGATGCCGTTGATTGGCTATTTAAACGATAAGCTTACGTTTCCAGAAATGTTGGGCCACTTGTAGTCCATGTTCTTTCAATTTTGATTGGTAGTGTGACATTTCTTTTTTCTTTTTTTTCCAAGTGTCAGAAATACGTGAGTGTGAGTGAGAGTTAACAATACTGGATCCCACATATTCTTGTCTACCAGGAGCTGATTGTCATCATCAGGCGGTCTGCGAGGGTTGTCAGCGGCCCATATCCGACCGATTTCTGATGCGGGTCAACGAATCCTCTTGGCACGAAGAGTGCTTGCAGTGCGCCGTGTGTCAACAGCCACTTACCACAACTTGTTACTTCAGAGATAGGAAACTATACTGCAAAGTCGACTACCAACAGTAAGTAGGATTCTTTTTATTTTCAGTCACGTTTATTTTCCACAAACCTGCAGTTTTTGTAAACGTAAATGGGAAAGAACGCGTTTAGGAAAAGCGACGTCTTTTTTGTTTTGCGCTGGCTTTGCTTAAATTCTGGTTTTAATATAGGCCGAGGCCTATCTGTGCTTTAACTGAATTTTCACAGTGGAATGGCAATTCATACAATGTTTTCCGCTCTAGGCTTGGCATGAGGTATAAAACGGTTAGGTTTTATCTTAATGTATCCTATCTTAATTTATTGTTTTATTTATAGCATTTTGTAGGCCATTATAACCTACGCAAGGTCTGGATAATATTTTTCCTATACGAGCCCATTTTGTTTTCGTAATTGTACGCTATGTTGATTTTCGCTTGGTTGTTTGCCTTGTCTCGTATACTTGTAATCATGCTGATAAAGTTGTTTAAATATGTCCAGATTTTATATTGAAATCCAGCATTTGCTTTGGAAGATTGAAACAGGGCGAACTTTTTCCACAATTGAGTGACTACATAACATTACGATACCAGTTACATTGATAACCTTTATTATCAATAGAAAGCTTATTAAAAAACACACAAAAATACAATGCGTTAACCTACTTGTTAAATATCATTAATATGGGTTAGTGTTGTCATTTGTTATTGCCAACTGCAGCAATGACTATACGTTGTTTACTGCAGAATGTAGAGAATTTGGAAGTATGGTAATTCAAAATATATATTTTATTTTTAGTAGGCTAGTATATAGTATAGGCAACAGTTGTATTATTTAGTACATAGTGGCTGAGGTGCAGTAAGTATTCCAGTGCATGTAACAGTATGGATCTAATTGGTTATAGTAATCCATTTGTTTTATCCATGTCATTCTTTTATAAAATCGAAGTGCAATCATCACGGATTTGTGTGTGCATGAGGGAGAGGAGGGATATGGTCGGTGGTGTGCCCAACTTGATGTGTGTGTATTCATCTCTGTGTTTGCTTTGCTCTGATCACCATGGAAAAAACACACAGCTATGATATTACTAGATATAAATCAGCAGTGGTTCAGGAGGCAGGATCTGGATAGGGTAGCAGTTTGTGTGTGGGAGCCGTGTGCAGACAGTCCTGTGCTGCGTGCGGACTGTGGGGTGTCTCTTGTCCACGTCTTTCTGCACGGTTGCTCTTCATGCCTGTCAGTAAGTTTTAAGGGCTCTTTGTCCCGGAGCTTTAAACATCGCTACTTCAATCACTGGGACATTATCTCTCCCTGCTAGAAGTCTGGCAACAGACAATGGGCAACATCCATTGCCTCACATCACTGTGTCCGCCATTCAGAAGTCTTCCCTCGACATGATGGCAAGCAGTTTCTTCAAACAATGGGAATTTCATAGTCGTAGTTTGGAATTCCATCACCAGAGATACACAGAAAGTGCGTCAGAGTACTGTTGTCCACCCCGGGCATAGAGGAGTTTAGTCGATATCATTTACTTTTGGGAATGTTTGAATAGCGTTTTGATAGGTCATTGAAATATGGAAAGAAAAAAGATCAGGAGAAACAGTTTTTTAAAAAAACACACATTTGGAGCTTGGACCTTTCTGGCCTTGTTAGATGTTCTTTTTCTTCAAATGTCACATTTAACATTGTGACAGTTTGTCATAATTGTCGATGTCATTTTTACCCGCTGCATTTTCTATTTGTATTCCTTGATTTGCATCTGGAAGTTGCGGTTATATGAGAAATGCTTTCATTCCAAATGAGCTTGTTGCTGCAATTATATATTTTGTTTCTTTGAGGTAATATAAACACATCAGAAACCACAATCAGTCAAAACAAAAATTGGATTCTAGAAATTGTCATACTTGGGTTTTGTGCACAATCCAAAACCAGATGCCTCAATGATTATCTGTTTATGGGATATTTAGGGGTTTTTCTGTTTGATACAATTATTATTGAAAAGCCTGTACTTAAAAAAAAAAAGTATTATATTTAGTTAAGTCCATTTTTTACATATTATTTATTTTTATTATTTATTTATTATTATATCAAATTCAAAATAATTCATAACAAATATACGTTTATCAAACAAATTTAAAGAGTTTGCACTGGAATACAGTACTTAAGCGAATTGTAGATTTTATTATCTCAAATTTTTTATATACACCCATTTTTAAAAATCTCATTTGTGTAGCCTTTTTAGAATGCAATATTTATATTTTGGTATTTTTGGAAGTGTGTTCTGCTATGTTGTAGAAATGTGTGTCTATCACTGGTCAGTGCAGCAGTAGTGCTACTGGGTCTGGACCAATGACTAGGCAGATACCTCTGCATGTTTAACCCTTTGTTCCACCTCTCCGTTTTCAATGCCACGCCTTACACACAGACCTCGTCCCTCCCTCAGTGCAGCTTCACCCAGACAGACGACATTTGCAAAAATCGCTTCTCTCTTCTAGAAAAGGGTATTTACTTACAATGATGGGATACTTAAGAGATCTAATTCACACCCTTTCTGACTTTTATGGTGCTCATTTAAGACACATTAGTCAGGCCGCAAACTGCAGCAGGCCTGAAGGAGAAGCTTGAGGCTGTGGCAGCTCGTTGTGAAGATGGCAGCAGATTACGCTCAGTGCCCTGTAATTATCTGAACAGTAAATCTTTATATTCCTCTCCCTCGACACCTCTATCCGCTCTCTAAATACTTGTAATTGCCATGTGGCTGCATGTGTTCTGACTTATATTGATCAGCTTAATGGTAAACGCTCATGTACGCGACCGAAAATGAGTCATCTTATTCTGATTCGTAACCATAAATAAATTCTGAAGAAACCTTTTTTTTAAGTCAGTTTTACAATACAGCCAAATAATCAACTCACTATTATTCATATCTTCCTTGAAAATAAGGCTTCTTTTCATGGGTTGTCAATATCACTATGTCTGTGAGATGAGACAGTTTGTTGGACATGGGAAAGAGCAGACAGTGATGTCACAACATTGGGTCCTAGGATAACACAACTCTGGTCCAAACAGCCACAGAAGCGAACATGGGCTAAGGCCTATCAGTTCTGTTCCCCTGGAAACCAGACGACAAGCCACAAGGTTTTGCATCGAAATGGGAGTGGCAGGGCCCCCTGGGCTTCCATGAAGTTCTGGCTGTTTGCAGGGAAATTGCTGAGTGGGGTTTTCGTCGAGCTTCAGTCCATACTCATCATACGACTTGCAGGACGTGTGATCGACTGTATTATCGATCAAAGAAATGTAGAAAAAAACACACATTTATAGCCTTGCCTACTTATATTTTGCCACTGTAGATTTCATTTTCAGTGTTTATGAATATTAAAGATGATGTAAGAACCGGTGCATTCCATTGGGTGTAAATATGATCATAAGTGATTACGTTGTATTGGTTTATGCCCTCTAATAATGCTAAAGATTTGGATGGATTATAAATAGCCACATTCAAACATTTTGGGGAAAAGAGTGTTGAGGCAGTGAAGTGTCTGCATGTGGATCTGGAACTGTAGTGATGGAATTCTTTTGGTGTACTTTGTATGTTGGGATAAGGCCCTGAAGTCAACAGATTGAAATACAAGTCCCATTTTAGCTATGTTTAGATTGTTTCTGTTCGGGAAAATATTTCAGAGTTTATAGAGACAACACAACCCTACTTCCAGAGTAGTAAAATTACGAATTAATTAAGAATGAATTAGGCTACAATCACAAAAAGTAGAACTTTTTTTCCTATGAACTTTGAATGTAATGACAAAAATGACTTTCTTTGGAAGCCAGTGCATCAGTGCAGTATTTTCAAAGCGTGTTCCATTTGGAAATGTGTGGGGTACACACAATCCCTTTGAGTACCATGATCCTCATTGTGCTGATAGCGGGTTTTTTCAGGGGGGGGGGGGGGGGGGTAGTAGTGTGGGAGGGGGTACATCCACTGGTGCATCCTCTTGTTAAATGTTGTTTTTTAATTAAGTGGAGCTCCGCACTCAGGTTTATAAAAGCTGACGTGAGGATTTTTGGACCCGACCTTTTGTTTGGAAAATGACAGTGCCCATGGTCTTCCCTGCCTTATTCACTCGCTAGGAGAGAAACAATATTTATACACATTCTGTATGTCCTACCAAGTAGCATCGTAGAGTTCTACGTTTTTAAAAGTCAATCGATCCTTATATGGACTGCGTCTTAGGAAATCGTCTACATTTGTGATCCGTGCGGCTAATAGGGATGAACTTTCAATATGAAAAAGCAGTTTCGCTCTATGAGTAAATCTAAATATCTTTGGGCTAGTTCTGCTGGGGCTTTGCCAAGCCAATTTAACATGTCACACAGAGGATTTAGTTTGAAAAGTTACAATTAGTGTACTGGTGAATGGTTTGGCTCTCCGGACTGAAAGGGAACATATTTGACAATAAACATGTTCAAACAGCGGCCATTTGATTCAACTTGATTATTTTGTTGATTTCCACTGACAGAATCCCAGTTTACCAGCCTGTTTAGTTATTTTGACGTTCGACGCCGCAGCCCATTTCGACTCTGTAGTGGTCGCTGCAGTTTAAAGCCCTTTGCCTGGGCGTTCTCAATACGGAAGTATTGGGTTTCATATATAACACAACCTTCCCCCAATCCTACCATCCAAATGGGGTGATGCAATCGTCTATCATTCCATGATATGCATACTTTCCTCGCCACGGTTTTTGTAGCTGTACACTGTAGTTCACATAACAGCGTTTTCTTTTCTTTTTTCCAAAGACATACCTTATCTTCGGGAAGACCGGTAGCTTGCAAACAAAGCAAAAGTTGGAATCATTTCGTCATTTGGTCACATAAGTGAGGGAGAAGTTCAAGCCTGAATGTCATCCAATGCTAGAAACAACACGCCCTCCTCCGCAAAGGCCTCACAACCTGACTGGGACCGTTTATTTGTTAATACCATAGTTTGAATACCCTATACTTGACCCTCCCAGCAAGACTGGGTCCATCACCAGGCTGAAGCAATGAATACTGTACTATTGAATAGAAATACAGTATCGCTAATGGAATAAAGGGTTGAACATTTTGTGGTAGGAATGATATGAGGGTAGTATATCTTCATGTTGTTTTCAGAACTATAGTTCCAACTGGATACGGGTCCCACATGCTATACACAATGAATCATCTTTCCTGTTTCATTTACCTTATGAAACAGACAAGATGGCAATGGAGATTCTGAGCGTAAAAGTACAGCTCCACACCAGTGGAGAGTATCCAAGTCCCCCACATCTCTGCCAGCCCAGCGCCCCATGTGAATCCATTGTCCCCACTCAGGGGTGTCCCTTTGAGTCAGCGTGCAGAATGCAGAGTGCCTGCTTGCTCCTGGTCCTGATATTTCCTGTGCGTTCTGGTTCCTCCACCCCCGCAAGCTCCCCTCCCCCCCCTCCCTCCCCGCTGATGGAATGCTTCTCCAAACACGGCGTCCCCGCCACCCTCCCCCCCCCCTCCCATCACCGACATGTGAGAAGAGGGTACCACCACGGTGCCAAGCGCCGCCGTGTGGGTGCTGTGTACCCAGGCCCCGCTGTCGCGAGCAGGTGCCACATTCTACTGGCGCGTGGGGTTGCGCAACCCTGAACTCCTCTCCCCCCCCTCTCCCTGCCTCCTCTAGGAGTATCTGAGGAGAGAGACAGTTCCTCGCTCAGTTTCGCACGTCCCTACGCGTATAGTCTCTGCGGTCAGCCTCCTTCACGGACGTCGTTCCGCACCTGTGCTGTATTTCACAAAATCAAAATGGTGCCCGGCTTTTTTTTTTCTGTGTTTGTTTTGTTTAACAAACTCCGAAAGAACCATAGCTTTGGACACGTGTGGTGTTTTTGGAGATGTCGCCGTCCCGTCCCCCGTCCCCCCCCACCTCCGACCGCTACCCCTCCGCTCCTCCTGCCCCTCTTATTATGATCACTCTTCATCGTCTAACGAGATTAGGTCACAGACCCCCATGTTTCCGCGTCGGCTGACTGACACTGATCTGGACTTTTATCACTAACTGTGACACTAAGCTCCCCCGCCGCTTTCTCCTTCAAGGAGGGCCAACGGAAACCCGGGTTCCTAATCCCTTTATTCGTGTCAAGCACTGAGGAAAATGTGTGTGTGTGTGTGTGTGTGTGTGTGGGGAGACCAGTTGAGATTGGGATTGGGCTCTATAATTAACCCCCCCCTCCATTCCCTACCCAAGCCAAGCCAACCCAATCTAACCACTTAACCAAACAAATTCTCCTCAGCCAAATAATTATGGGACCGATATTATGAGGGGATTTTCCAGTACTTTACCCCTGCACTGCTGAGACTATCAATTTGGCTTGAGTCCCTGAGCTATCTTTTCATCATTTGGTATCAGGACCCTCTTTGCATTTTACAGAAGTGCAGAGTGCCAAGCCAGCGGTTAGCTACTGGCTTCCTTCAGTCAAGCTCTTATTTTCTTGGCCCCTTAATATTGCTTTTATCAGAATGAGGAAAAAAAACCCTGCTCTCTCTCAATTTGAATGATTTCTTTTGTGTTTTTTTTACTGCATACATTATCTTTTGTAGTATGTATTTATCAAGCCAAAATAAAACTTAAGAAGGACAAAAGTCAAGTATACAGGCAAGAAGATTTTTTTTTAAAGCAAATTTGTCTTTCATGGTTCATCAACTAAGAGAACATGAGGTCATACAAAAAATAAAGAAGTAGTTACTGTATAGGGTGGGCGGTGAATCAGGCAGTAAGTGAACCAAAGAAAACCGTTTGTATGGTGGTCTGGTGTCCCCACATTTGTCCAATATCAAGGGAACCATAGACCGGTACCCCCCACCTGTTGTTTCAGGAATTCCACTGGAAAGTCCCCCTCCGTGGGTTTACCCTTTGAGCCCAGCGCGTTCAAATGGACTGGGAGGTGTAGCCCCAAGATGAAACGTCCAAAACCCTGCCCCTCAACACAGCGCTTCTGCCCTCCTCACCCTATGCGGTCCCCGCAGTCCCATACTCTCCTTTATTGTCGGAGGAACCTGGGCAGTTCGCATTCCTGCTTTGCACACACCCTTGGTCAGTAATCTGTCTCCAAGCGGTTCACCAAGGAAGGTGGAGCGCGGGGGCGGGCGGGGGCGGCTGGGGGCGGGCGGGGGCGGGGGTTATTTCCTTGTAAAAAAAGTGCTTTGGAAGTCTGTTAAGGCGAAAGATCAGATGCACTGAAACAAATCTCATTACCTCTCGACCCGACCAACCCAAAAAAAACGAACCCCCCCATCACACCCTCTCTTTTCTATGTCTTTCTTTCATTGATGTCCTCTCAGTCAGAACTAATGTGGAGGTAGCAGGTGGTCCACGAGGCCTTGGCCAGATTCTCCCATTCAGTGCAACATCAGTTGCTTGGCCCTTGCTTCTTTGGCCCCTTTTAAAGTCCATCACTTTCACAAAGGAGCTTTTTGGATATGTTTCGCCCTCTGTGCAAGTCGACCATCATTCATTAGCGAACAAGGAGGCATGCGGAGTGTCACGTTGTAAAAATGAACAGCTCCGTTTTTATTAGCAACCAGAAGATCTAGTGTGTCGTCCATCTATCAAAGGGGAAAAGCCTGGACGCGCATCCGGGAGTAAATCCAGGACCTGCGCACGGCAGGACGTCGTGAACTCCAAATACGCTCCGTCTCGTCAAAGTGAGCAGCAGCGAAGGAGGTGGCTGGGGGGGGGGAGTTGGGATGGGTCGGGAGTGGGAGGGAGGGGGTGTGTAGGGTGAGGAAGAGGGGGTTTGGGGTGGTGGTGGTGGGTGGAGGGGGAAGGGGGGGGTTACGAGCAAGCTCCTTAAAACCCGCTCTCTGTTTGGGTACTGCAGCTGATCGCCGACCGCTCTTATGGTAAGAAAAACAACCCCGGGTGAGGACTTAGCAGATAGGGTTTCAGCGCCTCGTGAGCCTCCTCACTCAACCCTTGCACCCGGCACCCTCGGAGCCTTCTCCTCCCTCTCTCCCCGCGGTCCTCCAACCAAAATGATTTGCGTGCCAGGTCCTCTGACCCGACTGAGCTTCAAAAAACGGCAGATTGGAATATATTGCCGATATTAAGAACAGGGAGCTATGGAGAGGGGTGAAGGGACTGGGGGGTGGGGGGATGGGGGAGGGGGTGAGGAGGTCTATGGTGTTTGTGATAGGTGAAGGATCGTGGAGGTTTTTCCGATGGCGACCAGGCCCTTTGGTCTTTGTCGACGTCTCATCGTGCTAGTCAAGGGTAAAGACAGGAAACGTGGATATGTTTACATCTTACACATTTGGTCATGGCCTAAAAGTGGTTATGGATTCAAAGTTTACGCTTGCTTCTAAATTCAGTTTTGTAGCTTCAAATTGGCACACATTCGCCTGCATGCTTCCAATAGAACCGTTCTGTCGACTGGAGCAGTTGTCTTTATCTTAGCATCGACTCACCTGACACACAGTAAGCCTGCTGTTGCGAAACACCCCAACTTATGATGACACGTGGGCTGTGAGTGATTTAGAGACGGATAAAATATTGCTCTTCCATGGCAAAATCATGGCTCCTTGTCGACCTCAAAACACCAAGCTTGGCATTTTACGAGAGGGGATCAGCCAGTACCAGTTACGAGCCTCAAAAAAGGACCACATCTTTATTCCCTGCCCTCTTATAAATAGTGCCTTAGCTCCGCTCTGTTAGATTTTTCGGTTGTATGTGGAAACTGGTACGTACAGTAGAAAAGCGAGTTGAGGGGGGCTTGTTTTCCTCCTCATCATCCCATCATCGACTCCCCCCCCCATACACACACTCACACACACACACTCACACACACACTGGGGGAAGGGGTCTGTTGGTCTGAGAAGCATGCCTAACATTCTGAGCGGACATTGTGAATGCGGTGGACACGTGGGCGGCCGAAACTCTGACTCAACTCTCGCCCACCGGGAGGGGGGGGGGGGGGGCACCCTGGCACCAGCAGGTGGACACATCCTCGTCTTTGCCTCGGATCAAAAGATCATAGCTCTACGCCTTCTTAGGAGGCCTGCCTGAGATGCTCTTGTGGCCTCTAACAACCACCACTTCTGTATTGCTACTTTTTCTGTCTTCTGTCACTTGCTGGTTGGTTTTGATTTATAGTTTTTTTTTATGTCACACAAATGTGTTTTATAAAAGATTGAATTACTTGAAGGCAGGATCGGTAAGTTTTGCAAAGCTAGCCGTTTTTGGCCTGCATTTGAAAGGATTCAAACCCAAATATCCCACCCCCTTCTTTCAAAGCTACTCTACAAAAGCTCATAGATTAGCTGCCTGACATCTGCTGGTAGGTAGGCAGGTAGACAGACAAATAGCCCGTTCAATCATTGCATTCCATCCTAATGTTGTCCTATCATTAAGTTTGGGCTTAACTAAATTATGTTTTTAATACAATCCTGTAATAATGATCTTTTATATATCAAACAAAAACAGTTTTTGTTGTCAAAGCTTGGATTTAGTAGTTGCTACCAGGATTTGAAGTTTACTTCAACAAATACGATATGCCTTTAAATTGTAGTCATTCAATGACTCCATTTTAATTTCTGATAGGGTGAACTTTTTGATGGAATTCAACATATCTACGTTCAACACCTCCGTTTCCTCCAACGGTAAGCTAGCTACCTCAGCAAGTCCCTCTCCCTATTTAGCTAGCCACTTCAATGGGCAGAGATAGCTGCCCCAGCAAGTTGCCTCTTTGCCTGGAAATGCTCGTCATTGCCCCTGCTGGGCTCGGCCTAAACTCCCAGCGTGTGAACGGAGCCTCGCCATGTGGCCCCCGTGGTGGATGGCAGTCTGGTCTCTGTGGTTTGTCTCTAACCCAGCGGTAGGTAGTCCTCCAGTCACTGAGGGTAAAATGATACCATCCCCCTCTTTACCCCCCTCAGGCTAGGCCCAAGAAACCCAAGCCTCCGTTTAGCGTTCTCATCCCAGCAGGAGTGGCACTGCTGCTTTGACATGGCCCTGCGGGGGGCCGCCGGCGAGGGGGCAGAGGTGCACTCAGGCCTGCTGCTGAGGCTCGGCGCCTGGGATAGACTCAAGCAGGAGAGCCCCTTCGAATCCAACCAACATGGAAGCTCCTACTCAGCTCCACGTCCACGTGGCTGATCCGGACCAAACTAAAAGGTGCCTCCGAGGTGACCCAGGCCCACAGCGAGAAGTGTGAATATCCCGTGGTTGGAGCTGAATTGGTTGTTGGAAGACTTGTGTGAACAAAAGTCTTCGCTTCTCAGTCCGACTTTCTGTTTTGCAATGGCAGAAATACTGCCACCGATACTGGCCTCTTTCTGTTTTGCTGCCTTATGCTTTTATGTGCCATTATTTCAATTATTTTCAAGGCTTGTCAGGTACTTAGAAAACCTTACTGTACTCTTCTTCAGCGGGGGCCCTGAAAAGCAAGTATCTCTTTACACTCGGTAGGCTAGATAACGGGGCCGACTTCGCTGCTGAACTTTGCTCTTGAAGACCGATAATTCAATTTCCTCTTGTTATTGTTTTTTTGCTTACCCAGTATCCAGTTGCTTCCTTGCGCGATGTCTCCCCAAATATTTTCCCTAGACTCTGTTGTGATTTATAGTCTTGTCTCTCTACAGAGGGACACTCGTACGTTGCGAGTCGCGTAGCGCTTGAGAGATGGCTTTTAGTTTGAAAGCTATTACGTCTCTAGTGTAAGTCCAACATCGATCCATCGAATATATCATGTGGTTCTTCACTTGGTTTTTTGGGGGGAAAATGATGCGATGAACATGGCCACAATGGTGCTTGCTGTCTTATATTTCTTCGTCCAAACAGCAGCCTGTCCAGGTGAAGTCGTTGGACATCCATCACGGCTTCTTTTCTTTGGAGGCTAGCCACCTGACCCCTTCATCTACTGGGGCGACAGGAAGGGCCATATTTTTTGGTGAGCTAGTTCTGGAAAGCTGCCCTAGAACATACAGTCACGATGTCCTTCCGGGCATGTCCTCCCCCTGCTCCCTACTGGTCATATACAGGGTAGTGACGTAAGCGGTCTGTTCGTATGCTGATGTCGAGATGGCTTCAGGAACAAAGGATGAGTGATATGTTCTAGTGTATGACGGAGAAATAAACCCACCGTCCGGAACATGCGAGCGACACCATCGGCAGCTAACCTCACCACTGACAAATGTGGCGCGGGCATAAAAAATGTTTCATGTCTCAAAATAAATAAATAATGACGCCAAAGGATACATTTCAATCCACTTCGACCTTTGCAAAGATCGTCAAAGCACTTTGACATTGGGTGCTGAATATTCATACACTCACTCGTTTCAAAACAGCTGACGGGGTGAAAAAGCCTGTCGATTGGCACAACCTTTTAAGGTTGCGTCGTTTGGGTTTCTGTGAACTTGGTTGGGGTCACCCTGAGCTCTGGGAGACTGAGCACACGCTCATACAACCTGGCTGACCTTTACCTCTCAGGCAGGACTCCTAAGTGAGTCCTGCAATTCGGTGCGAGGGGCGCCGCGAGGCCTCAGGTCGCCATGCGATGTGTGCACTAGCAAGGGAGGCCGTCGACACGGCCGTGCGAGCTAGGCTTGGAGCGGGGCGGTCGGGGGTGAGGTGGGTTTTCGAGAGGAGGCGAGACCGCATGACACCATCTAGCCTCACCGCATCGCCGCCGCACTCGTGGCTGACACTACTGTGTGGGGAGCAGTGTGTGTCCATTACACACACACACACACACACACTCCAGAATTCCCAAACCATATGCCTGTATGTGATCTTGTGCAGTCCTTTTTCAATTTATTCTTTATTCGGATGAAAAACCGCCAGATCTTACTTAAGGAACCCGTCTTTTTGTACTTTTCTGAAACGGAATTTCTGAAATGCACAACAATCTAGCCATTCTTCGGTAAATACCCGCTAATTCCGTAAGAACAACTAAGAAAAGGAAAACATCATTGTTTGTGAACCCCCCTGCTTTCCATTGGCCTCTCTGTTGGAAAAAGAGATAAACTGTGTGCAGGAGTCGAGGTCTGCTGCCGCAGCCCAAAACAGTAAATCATCAGGTTAATGATGTGGAGCAACGCTAATATTTCACCGTGTTTCGAGGATGAGACCAGAGAAATACGCTCTGAAGACTTGAGTCTGAACAAACAGCTCTCTATTTTTGGCCCAGACTAGAGATACAGGGCAAAGTGTTTGGGATTCCCTTACCTTTTGGTTACAAATAAAGCACTACCAACACCCACGCACACCATGCGTGCACTCCTGTAGTGTCACACATGTGCTACATCATCGCAGAAACACAGAAACCCCCCCCCACACACAAACACACACACACAGTAGGAATGGAAGACGTGAACTTGCGTGCCTGAGAGGAAGACACACACACACACACACACACACAAGCTTGGGGCCCCTGTACATGGCTGTTCTGCTGACCCACTGTGAGATAAGTGATCTCAGAGCCCCATCGGGAGCCGACATGTTTGAGCTCTGTGGGAGGCTACTTTGATGTGCTGCGCTCGGGGAGGAACGTCAGGACACCGAATCCTCATGTTTACACCCCTCGGTGAGAGAATGACATGCAGACCACAGCCATACAGCAAGAGGGAGGGACTGGGCTGAGAGGGTGAGGGAGAGGGCGGGGAGAGCGGGAGAGGACGGGGAGGGGAAGAGAAGCGAGCGGGTAAAGATTTGAATATTCACACAAACGTTACGATGATTTTATCTCGCTCTCTTTCTCTGACTCGCTCTCTCTCTCTCTGAGTCTCTCTCTTTCTCACTCTCTCGGAGTCGCTCTCTGAGTCTCTCTCTCTCTCTCTCTCTCTCTCTGTCTGAGTTTCTATCTCTCTCTCTGAGTGTCTCTCTCTGTCCTCAGTCAAGCGATCAACACTCGATTCCCTTCCTCTGATGACAACATCTCCCATCTCTATCGTTCTCTTCCCAGACTTGATTTGGAACAGATGGTTGCATCTAAATGCGAACCCAAATTTGGTTTGCGGCTAATATTCCCACAACCGCCTCCACCGAATTGTGTGGTGGGCTTATCAAATATTGATGAACACCATGTTTCATTTGTTTACAGGCTGTAAGCCATGTCTAAATAGACACTAAGCTCATTATGAACATCCGAATCAAGACTGATTATATTTTTTTGTAGGGCAGTTATATAAGATTTGATTGAAAAACAGTAACTTGATTGATAGTTTAATTAGTATTTGGGGGAGATAAACGGTGCTATTGTCCTGTATTATTTCTGGCACTTTTGGGTTCGCTGTATGGATTCGTTCAGGCCTATCTCGGTGCATCACGTCAAGTATTGTTGAAGCTTGGCAACTTGCAAAGGAAACTCACCTGTCTCCAATGATTTGGCCTCAGCTCACTCCCGATTCTACGTTGTTTATCATTTTTCTTTGCCGCGGAGACGTTCTTCACAATTGTGTGACAGGCAGGCAACAAATCCACTATGCAAGCCTTGGGGGGGAGGGGGGGGAGGAATCTGTTGATTATTAAGGAATATTGATGGTGCAAATAAACCAAATTGAGAGCAGAGCATTTGTCAGGCAGCAGGGTGCGTTTCCTGCAGTTAGCTGGTGCAGATGTGTTGGATACTTGGAACTTGTGTGAGGACTATGGTCATGCAAAACGGCTAGCCAGCCACCTCCGTAAGGCTGCTTGTCAGAGGCTGTGTGAAGGAACATGGTCGAGGGGTTTAACGTTGAGCTTTCCGTTTAGTCTGTTGTCTTGTGCGCAGATTAATTGGGCAGTAAAATAGTGTACTTTGCTGTGACAACATAACCTAAAGGGTACCGTGTCCTGACAACGATTGGAAATAAATCTCCAAAAGTGTATTCTCAACGAGCTCCTCAAGCGAGGTCATGTTTCTGACGGTGAAAGAAACCCCCCCCCCCCCCCCCTCCAACAAACCTCAGGTCATGTCTCCATTGGCTGGTTTTTATGGATGTCTTAAGGCCTCTGCCCTGCCGTGTTCTTTAGGCATGAGTGAAACGCAATAGCCTGTAAACGGCGGCTGGTCCACCTCGGTCGCATGGGCTTTGTAGCTCCCTACTTTTTATCTTCCTCTTGTCCCTCCTCCTCCTCCGACCCCCAACATCCCCACCCCCCGCCCCTTCCCCCCCCTGCGCCACTGGACTACTGTTGCAGATGTCTAAGCAGAGCGGGCACAGCTCTAAAAGTGTCCGTGGCATGAACGCGTTTAAGTGGTAGATTCACAAGGCTCCGTGGGATCAAAGCGCGAGCCAGATAGGACTCAGCAGACTAGTCTGGAAGCGGGGGAGGGGCGGATGGGATCGGCCGGGGACGCGGCGCCGGCGACGGGGGGGGGGGGTTGGGAGAAGACAGAAAAAGCTGTTTTGCACCCCACTCTACCCAACCCCACCCCATAACAGAGCGATTTATGACGCATCCCAGGGTGGGAAACCATGTTGCCGAGAAAACAGTTTGTAGAATTCATTATTTTTATTGCCGCAGACAAACTGGACTGCAAATAAGAAACAGATTTCTCCCTGATTATTGCGAACAATGGCCACATGACAATGAGGGTGGTGGACCACACTGTCAAATAGGTTTGAAGTTGGACTTTGGCTAGAACAACAATTAATGCTTCATGCTTTGCCAGAAAAAGTCCTATTTCTATTGTTCAAATTGATCGTAAACTGGTTCAGCCAAGCCGCATTTCTCAAATGGGTACTTGAATTGTTGCCCTGTTCTTTATGGAAAAGCATCGCTGCAAAGATGCAGTAGTCGTATCCCTTAACATCTCAGCTAGCTGTGGAACCTGGACGTCCTTATACTGTGTCTGTATGACTCTGGGTTCATACTGGGAACCACATCTTTGCATGCCTGCACCCTGTCTCCCCCCTCCCATCATCATCTACATCCGCTTACATCCACTTCTATCCATCACCTTCACCTTTGAAGATTACAATACAAAGCCTACTTATTCACCATTGTTGTCAATTGACTAATAGCGACTTCTGTAACTGGAGGCTCTAGAACGATTGGCTTTTGCCACCTTTCACTGTCTTATCTTTCTGTCCATCCCTCAAAACCACAGTCTGCAATGGTAGCACCCTCTCCAGGGCTAAGCTACGGTGTAACCATATCTGTGAATTTCTCTTTCCCTTCCGCTCTGCGTATTTCTGTAAACGTGCAAGTGAGCTGAATTTCTACCATACCTGTGGGCAGACAACAATGTGCTCATGCACGCAGACAACATTGTGACTTCCTGATATCTGGAGACGGGACAGAACATTATGGTATACAGTAAGCCCTTCCCGTCGCAAATAAAAAAAATTTGCGACGTCATCCCGGACACCTCTAGCATAATTGTACTTGTTGCTTTTTCAAGTGCCATTGTTTCTTGAAAAACAAGCTCTCCATCTGCCAGGAGAGAAGTCTCTATTGAGAAGTGTTGTTTTTTCAAAAGCTAATATTGTGGAAGGGTACCTCACAGTATGTGACGTGACGCAACAGGAGGAGGGATATGGAGGTAGTGACAATCCGTTAGGGGGGGGGGGTATCAGCACGTAGGGCCAACAGCTTCTCTGGCAGGGTGGCCTACCGTCTCCTGTCTGGGTCTCATTTGCAGGGGAGGTATGTGTGTGTGTGTGTGACACCAGGGCACCGTGATATTATTTTAGCTCGGCACGCTCCTAGGGGTTTAAAATCTCCCGTTTCTTACTGTAAAAAATCCCTCAGCGCTGCGATTAGCCTACAGTTGTGAACGCACATACATGGCTTCAGACGTACACAGACAAAACGTGCACACACACACTCACAAACACACACACACACTCTAGACTGCCAGCTCTGACAAGAAGCATGTTTGCCAGTCCGGTTTGGCGGTCTCTTTTCTTTTTTCCTCTCCCTCTCCCTCTCCTTCCCTCTCTCCTCTCCTCTCCCTCTCCCTTTCCCGCTCCTCTCCTCCCTCTCTCTTTCCTCTCCTGTCCCTCTCCCTTTCCCGCCCCTCTCCCTCTCTCTCTCCTCTCCTGTCCTTCTCCCTCTCTCTCTCTCCTCTCCTGTCCCTCTCCCTTTCCCGCTCCTCTCCCTCTCCCTCTCCTCTGGCTTTCCTTCTCCCTGAACCTCTCCCTCTCCTCTACCTCTACCTCTCCCCCTCCCTCTCCCTCTCCCTCTCCCTCTCCCTCTTCCTCTCCTTTAATCATTTTATCAGGGCCGTAGGCTTCTCCTGGGAACCTGCTTGGCATTTAGCAGTCTGAGACTGCACAGGACCCCGAGGGGCTGTCCGTGCCCTGCCTGCTCGGAGCTGCCAACATTATTAGCTTCTCTCTGGCTCGCTCTCTTACACTCTCTCTCTCTCTCTCCCTCGCCCTCTCTCCCTTTGTGCTCCTCCTCTCTCTCTTTCTTGCTCTCCTTGCAATCTCTGACTTGTTCACTACCCTCTCTCTCCCTCCCTCTCTCCCTCTCTCTCTCTCTCTCTCTCTCTCTCTCTCTCGCTCTCTCTCCCTCCCTCTCCCTCTCCCTCTCTCTCTCTCTCTCTCTGCCTCGCCCTCTCATCTTCTACCTCCATTGGCGCTCATCACCGCCCTCTCTACCTCTGGCTTTCTACCTGCATCTCTCTCTTTCTCTTCCCTCCCTCTTCCCTCCCTCAGTCTCCACCCCAGAGACTATCGTAGGCGGGAGGGGGGAGGTGTGCAAGGGCTGTTTGGTGTTTGGTGAGGCAGGGCGCGTCTCCGTTGTGTAACAGTAATTACTCCATTGATATTCCTCCGCGCAATTACACCGCCGCGACTCATTTGCATAAATCCACTCGTTTTCCAGTGGGGCAGACGAAGGTCTGTAATCTCATTGGGCCGCTTCGCGACATACATTATGTATGGCCATGGGCCTCCTCGTTCTTGCTTTCTCTCTCTCATTTAGTGTATATGTCTCTCTCCCTCTCTTTCCTTGGTTTTGGAGTGCACATAGTCAATAGACAGGTCTGAGTCTGAGAGGGAATGACACCCCACGGAGACTTTTGTTGATCTTAAACCTGTCTGCACAACAATGGGGTGAAATCTATAGGGGAAACAGCTTCAGGAATTGGAGAACAAAATGATAACAGTCAATGCATCTGTAATAATGTGGCGTGTAAATGTACAATATATGCATCGAAATGCTTGAGATATCCCTTTTTTAATCTCAGTATATTATCAATCATTCCGAGACCTCGTACATCGTTTTCCTCGTCGATCCGGTTCTATGAAGAGCAGAAGGAGGTTACCCTTGTACCAATGTGGCTTAAGAAATAGCTAAGAATTTCATGTCTGTCAACACATTAGTATTATACCATCGCCATGTCAATAACCCCCCCCCCCCCCCCCCCCCCCCCCCCCTCCCGGACCCAAAGTGTCGAATTGGTCACTGGGGAGAGTGATGCGATGCTGCTGGGAGTCACCCCCACCACCACCACCACCGAAACCCAATTAAAGGCCATCGCCTTTTCTCCACAACCCACCCACCCCCCCTCTCTCCTCTAATCTAATTTGCAATGTGGTAGTTTATTGTTTGCCGTTTTAGTGTCACTCAAGTGGCGGTGGGCCGAATTCGATTCCCCACCCCAGACTCACAGGAAGATTATTAATGCCGTTAGCGAGAGTATTGGGGAACTGCTCGGAGCACCTCAGCAGGGGCCTGATGTTTGCAGGGTTAGCGTGAAGATTTCTCTTTGTTGTGAAGCCGCGATGAGGGCGTTCAAGCTGCCCGCTTTCCCCTCGGCGGATTCGTTTGGTTTACGACGGGAATCTTTTCGCAGGAGCGCGGTTCAGAGGCTTGACTTCTGTGGTCAATTAAAGCAGTTAAACTCCTTTAAAACGGTCTGTGGAGAATCTGGGCGCAGCGGCCGGGAGATTGGGAAGATGTGGATTGACAGATGATAGCCTGTCTGTTAGACACTGGACTGGATGCCCACTAAGAGCATCCTAAGCTAGTCCCGAAAGAATTTGGATCTGGATTGATGGAGCTGAACAGCTAAAGAGTGTTCACGATCCTGACCGCAACCGTGCTGGGACGTCCTGACCACTTGGCATGACCCTTTGTTTCAATAACCCAAATCCAATCTAGCGGAGGACACCAGAGCTCTCTGATGTCCAGTGTCTTTCAATTCCATCGTCTGTCTGTCTGTCTCTCTGTGTGTCTGTCTGTCTTTCTTTGTGTCTGTCTGTGTGTCTCTTTGTTTGCCTGCCTGCCTGCCTGTCTGTCTGTCTGTCTGTCTGTCTGTCTGTCTGTCTCACTCGCTCTGGCTTTACCGACCCATGAAACCACCTCCACATGTAATCCATCCGCTGCGCTGCACACGCCGTGTCGGTTTAGCGGCTCGTGGGAAACGTACCCAGTCCTCTTCATAGGGAGCGTGCCTTCCGTCGACGCCTTTCTGCCTCACCGCCCTTCCAAAACAAACACACCAGGTTGGCACATCAAAGGGGCCTTGGCTGGAGAGTGGCAGGGCGGGACAGAACCAAAAGGGAGGAGGGGGTGGAGGGGTGCTCCAGCTCCACTGCATTAGCACAACTTAACCTGTTCTCACCTGACGTGCTCAGCGAAGCTCAGCTCATCGCATAGCTGACATTGCTGGGAGGATTAATCACGCTCCCCCCTCTCCCTCCCTTTCTCCAGCCGCCCATTTGTGTTTCCACCGGCCCCCCCCCCCTCTCTCTCCCCCCGCTAACTGTCAGGGAGCAGCAGAACTCTCCTGGGTTCATTAAAGGCATGACACGGGGATTTTATAATCCGGCCCTGTGGTGGATCCAGGGTTCCCCTCGCCCTGCATTCGCTCACAATGAGCAGCTATTCAATACACAACAGGCACCACACCCCTCCCCCCCCCCCCCCACCTCCAACCCCCTACCCCGGTAATCTAATAATGGGCCCCAAATCAGTGGTCGGGTCCCTGAGGTCCAAAAATGACAGGACAAACCCATTACTTTTACCTCAGGCTCTTCGGAGTGTTTTAGTGTGTGCGTGAATGTGTGTGTGAGTGTGGGCTCGCCTTCCTGCGGCCTGTGGAGTCCTTCGTTCGTCCGTACCGCCGGTTCGATGTGTTTGCAGTAAGAGGTGGGGAGCACGTACCACGTTTATCAGATCTGGCCCAACGCGTCTTCCACCCCGACAGCAGTGCTGTCTGACCCCCCCCCTCCTCCTCCTCCTCCTCCTCTCTCCGTTCAGTTTCAAAGTTTGCTTTTCATTTGCGGGACAGGGCCTCTTTGAAATCACCCTCCCCACCAATTATACAATTATAGTTGATAAGCATTTATCTATTTTTTATCAGATTTGGCAACTTTCACCCGTTCTAACGCTGTCATGCGATGTCTGAAAGGTTTAAGCACGCATGAAGGAGGGAAATTATAGGTCGAACGAGGCGCCTGACAACTGTCAGAGATTTCTATTGCATTGTTGGCCTCTCCCCTCCACCAACCAAAGACGTGGGCGATTTCTGAACGCGTTCTTAAACTTCCACGGCTGAACGCCAGGAAGGTTCGAGTATCACTTCTGCGCAGTCACGTTATCCTTTTCCTGAAGACGAGGCGTATCGGAGATGTTCCAGTTGTTTCTCTTTCAGTGTCGCCCTAACAAACCACCCTAACCGCAAGTCGTCTCTAGCTTTAAAGGCTGGTCTCAACCCACAACTTTTGCGCTGTTGCCCTTTTTTGTTCTGCTCAGACAGATCCCTCTCTCTAATTGAGGATTAAAGCCTGCATCAGCTCCAGCCCCCAAAGACTCGATCATCTCCTAGCGATTATGGTTTGCGGAGAGGAGACGATGGTGTACCGTTCGCGCCCCTCTTCATGTTTCGGGGAGAGCGAAGCAACCTCGCTGAAAACAGACCGTTTAAAAAAAAAAAACGACAGACGAGCAATGGGTCGTTGGTTTCATCTTCCTGCCTCTCCCACCACTTTGGGTTTGTATGGTGATCCCACCGCTGGCACCAGTGTCAACAAGGAAAGGAAGAGAATTTCTTTGCTTTCTGTCAGTGTGTGTGTGTGTCTCTTTCGTTTTCTTTCTCTCTCTCCCGCTACCTGTCACATACACACACACACACACTCTCCTTCTCTCCTACCCAAGCACACAGATGCTCCCTTGCCCCCCTGTCCTCCCCCAGGCCCTCTGCTGCCTCCGCCCCCGGGCGCTACACGCTTCCTAATAAAGACTGACAATGAGAGCGAAGCCCAGGGAACGGCATCAAAGAAGGCTACAGAAGAGCGAGTGTGTCCCTCTGGCAGGCGTGAGCCCAGCGAGAGTTCGCTTCTCCACCCAGCACCCAAACTGGAACCAGATGTGGGCCCGGCACTGCCCGGCTTGTGCCGCGTCGAGTGGCCCCGTGGCCCCGCGACGTGTTTGCACTCTGTGTTTCCATGCCCCCCCCCCCCCCCCCCCCCCACACACACACACAGACCCCTTCAGCTTGCTGTCAGTCCCGGAGACTTCCAGTTCACTCAGCACACGAGTCTGACGAGTCCTCTGTGATGTAGGGTGAGCGTCATGTATTCGTTTATGACGAACCTGCCATGTATGTTTCCTTGTAAGTGCCCGATTTTTAAGTTCGGTCAAACAGGACAGATGGGATCCTGGAACATATTGAGAAAGAAATGTCCTACATTGACATCTATGCATAAGTATGGCAAGCCAAACTGCGCAATGTAACACGTCGATCTGAATGCGTTCAAAACCCGGAATCGCATCCATCGAAGCACACCCATACACGCACAATGACTCATCGCACAAAGCCCTTACATTCCAACAACCAACAGCTCTCTACCGTCTGCCAATGCACCGACCCAGACGGAGAAAATGAGAGAGACTCCATAAAAAAACAGAGGGTGACGGTCATCTTTTATTAGGGATGGTGGGCGTTAAAGACGCAAAGAAAAAAAACAACACGAAAAAACGAAAAGCCCAGGGGCGGCGCACTGCCCTGGGGCCTGAGCATGAGAGCAGGTATTGTACCCTGGGAGACACACAGGCCACATGCTCCTGAGAGGCCCTGGCCCCCCCATCCCCCCCCCTGGTCCCCCGTTCCCCCGCTCATGTTTTCATTCCCTGCTTTTCATCACGTCGGATTATGGCCAGCCCAAACCGACACTGAGGGCAATTATATTCAACTTGAATCTTTGTTACCCAACGCCATTTACGTTGGAAACGCACGTCGCATCGCAGTAGTGTGTGTTTGCCTGTGTGTGTGTGTGTGTGCCCAAATGAGGGAAAGAAGCGGGCGGAGAAAAACGTCCAAACTGTGGCATGTGCGGGGAGAGGTGTAACATACACGTACGCCAATGTTAGCGTGTCCACTGGCAAACCTCACCTCTGCCTTCACCCCATTCTGCATGGCAACAGCAGGAGGCAGCTGGGGGCCGCATCCTAGCTGAGAGAACGTGCAAACTCCCCCCTCGAGACGCCTTAGAGAGCCCACTCTAGCACTGAACAGAACCCCCACGCAGGAATCAAACCCAGAACCTTCTTCCTGTGAGGGCAAGTCACTGGCCATCGTGCCAAGAACAGAAAGTGTCGAGCGTTTTTGGCTGGGCATGTGGGCATTTATTTAGGATTTTTTGTCGCGTGAAGAACAAGGTGTGAACTACGGGCTCCTAAACTCTAGACACTCTGGAGTTTTGGTAACGCATTTCTTGAAGGCAACTTCCTGTCTTTTCTTGATCTCGTGTGATTACATTTTGTGAAAGCACAGCGAGCAAATGGCAGCATAAATGCTACAGAGCCTAGCGAGCGACATCCAAGTGGACCTAAACCACAAGCAAATCCTTTTGTGTTTGGCTTTACAATACCGCACAGCTCAATCTACATATCCCAGTTTGCCACTGTTTTCCGCCATTGCGGTAGCATCTGGCTGTGGAAACCGCGGGGATGCGCATCCACCAATAAAGGCTTCCCGCGAATCACCTGTCGTACACGATAAGCCCGGGGGCTCGACGCCGCGGGGGTGTCCCTCGACGCACCTGAGGGAAGCATGCCTGTGAGAGTCACGGCTGCAGATGGAAGCATGGAGGGAGGGAGGGCACGATGGAGAGATGGAGCACCATAATCTGTGTACATGGGCCAACAGCATAGTCGGTGAGACCAGGTGGGGACGGCTGCAGCCTAGTCTTGGGCTCTCGGGCGGCGGGCGATGCGAGGGCGGTCGCTAACTGACACAAGCCCCCCCCCGCGCGTCGCCATGATCTCTTCATTCCCACACAAAGAGGAGGGCTCCCCTGGGAAATAAAGCCTTCCCATCTCTCTTCCCCTCCCCTTCCTCCTCTACTCTCCCCCCCCCTCTTTTAGTGCACTTCATATGTAAAAGGGAGCCTTCGCTATTTATGAGTCTATAACTGAGTGACTGGGATCCCCAGTGAAAAAATAAAAACCCTCTGGGTGTTTATTTATTAGCTGGGGCATGAGGAATGATTGACAGGTGGGATGGAAATGGAGGTTGGGCCCCAGTTTAGTTAGTTGTGCAGATGTACTCATACATAGGATATAGCTGTATTGTTTGGGGGTGGGGTTTAGACTATATACACAGTGTTTAACAACCAATAATTGTGAGTCAATAAGCAGCAACCAATCAGAATGAGCTTTAGATGTTTAGAGCTTTGGCGTATAGTGGCTATAGACATGGGAGGAAAGAGCTGCTTCTGTCTACAGTTTTTAATACAGACATCAGAATAGGAATGGCACCGCATCACACTTGAGCGATATCAACGAAATAGCGTGAGCCAAACTAACCTGGCTTGACATAAATAGTTGGGGAGAGGTGTGGACTTGCAATAATGTTGAGGCATGCTCTTTCTTCTAGTTGCTTCTGTGATTCTGAGTGGCAGCGACTGCAGTATCGCTTAGAGAAGGACTACGTTCTCTTCGCTTGTTTGCTGCTTCTCCTGGTGTCACCCTCTTTGCTTGGTCCGTTAGAGAAGAACGGAGGCTACGGTAGTTACCTCGGCTGCTGGAAGGGACTGTGGCCGAAACGAGAGGCAGAGGCGATGGGAATCGTTTCCTGACGTCGAACGTTGAGAATCCAATCCGTACCTTGATTGACCGGGTGTCTCAATAATTCGGGAGCAAAGGTTTCCCCAAAAGGAGGGGGATCTGAACGTCGGTTATCTTGATAAACCCTACCCAGGGAGAGCTGGCTATAACCACGGTGTCGAAAAACCGGCTTGAAGAAGAGGAGATTAGGCAGTGTCAAGAGGGTAGCTGAGGCCCAACTCGCTTTCCAGACGCACACAAGCACACAGGCGCAGACGACACACAGACAACCTGAGGCCAATGATCTAATTAGCCTTCAGTGGTTGACTGCTCCGATGCCTTCGCACATGGCAGAGAGCCAGGCATGTTCTTAACACCCACTTATGTCTGTCTCTGTTTTCCTCTGGTCTCCAAATGCCTAGAGTCGAAGAAACAAAAAGGGCAGGAACCTTCCAGACCGACGGCCTGTCGGTTTTGTGACGATTGAAGCGCGAGCCGGGGCCCCCGCCACAGTGCGTCGTTACTCCAGCGCGGCGGAACGACGTCCCTCCAAAACCAAACAAACGAGCACCGTCGACGTCGCCGATTAAGACGAGGCACGCCGATAGTCCCCAATCTCAAAGCCCATTAACTTTCACACCTCAAAGCGCTCAGAAGGCGCAGATCACATCAATTAAGATCCTAATTAGATGTGGAGGAGGGGGGGGGGGTGAAAAAAAAGCTTAATTCAATCAGAGCCATTATCCCAGCTCTGAGGTCAGAAACCAAGGAGAAGGGGGGGAAACGAGGTTAGAGCTCCCCGCCTCGTCCATCACGCCTAACTAACTCATTTAGCGAGCGGCGTCGGCCCCGCAAAGCGTTATTACCGTGTCATAACCACTTAGCTGTGATTCGCCACCGTCAAGTGTGGACATATATGGCCTTAATCACTTTGGTTGGCGCTCCTGTGTCAGCCTCTTTCTGGTATGATACATTGGACGGGACCTCGGCTAACCGCGTTAGCGAAAGCATAGACAGACAGTGGGAAAGACCTCGGTTGGAAATGTGACTGTCGAAACGCGTCAGGCAAGTCGACCGTGATGGTTGGGACTTGAAGTGTGGCGGAGGATTTTTCTGCCTTGTCAAGTGTTGTTTTGAAATAACAACCCCCTCCCCCTCGCCCCCCCCAACCCCCCATACACACACCGAAAAAGCCCCCATCTTCAAACACTTTTGATGTCAGTTGTTGCTCGGAGTAGAAAGTTCAACGTCAGTCAAACCACGACGAGTCACAAAAGGCCTTTTTCCCCGAGAAGCCTGAAGGCACTCTACTTCCACGCGAATGGAAAGGCGGGTTTCGTATATCTATTTTTTTTTGTTTTGTTTTCCTTTTGTGTGCGCTCTCCTCTGTAATTGTGTGGAGCGTGCTGATTGAATTAGACACACGCTTGTCGCCACCTCCCGCGCTGCAGCTGGGCTCTGGCGTCTCGGTGAGCAGGGCCATTGTCCCCCACCCATACAAAAGGGCACCGACAGTTTACACATCCACAGAATAATACTTCTCTCGATGAAGATGGAGAGCCAGGGCCATTACGCGGTGTTGCGTTGTAGTTGGAGCAATTGCCAGGGGCTACGGGTCGTCAAACGGCCTCGTATATCTCTCTGCGTGAAGTGGCCCGACTTTGTCGCATGCGGGACTTGTCTGGTGCTTTGGCCCCGGCGTTGAAATAGGGGAGCTCGTCCTTTAGCGAGTGGAAACGTTAATAGCGAAGGGATGTAAACTAAACCGCGTTTCATTTGGAAAGGGTCGACGCGTCCCGCAGAGTTAGTGCGAAACGGATCCGGCGACAACGTCGAGAACGCATTTGTAAAAATCCCTCCAAAATGAGGAATACAGGGAGGAAGAATTTTGGATGACTTAGAGCAAACACAACTTTGTTACTGTGCTAAATGTATACCATAAAAACTTTCTTTCTATTCCTTTTTGATGTTGGTTTATTTTATTTAGGATGTCGGAGTTAGAAGGGAGGGGAATTGCTTCAAAGCCAATTACTATGGGAGATGAAAGGGAAAGGTCTTCCTCAGTCAGTGTGCACCCGCCAGAAATATTGACTCCTGTCAGTATCAGGACAATGCTGATCCTGTCTGGGGGTGGAGCTGCGTTCGAGAGGGAGGGAGGAGATGGTAGAGAAGGGGGGGGGGGGCCCAGACACCCCCCAGGGGCGGGTGGTGGGCAAGCCTGGTGTCCCTTGGGGCAGTGTCATCACACTAAAGGAGGGGTAGGGGTGTGATATGGGGGTAAGGCGGATGGATGCCTAGCTTGAGGGCTTAATGCGCACCCTCTGTGCTCCCATTGATGCAGTCATCATGGGCGGTCAGAAGGCAAGTCACCAGTCTGTGTGTGTGTGTGTGTGTGTGTTTGTCAGCGTGCAAGCCCTTACCCAGTACCGGAGATCTCACTACCAAGCAAGATGCTGTCATCGCGTTGAGAGCAGTCGCAGCAGTCTGGGTCTACCTTTCTCCACAACGGAGTTTACTTCCAAGGGCTTTGTACGCGACGCGGTTCATTCCTGAGAAAACCCGCAAACCTCTGGCGGGGTGCGGGCGAGCGGCGCGCCCTGATCCGGCCCCGGACGAGCACGCGTTATCCCAGGCTGGTGCCGTGCGTGTCTCGCGTCGACAGACGCGCGTCTGCGCGCGTGCGGGCGCGTGTGTTTGCGTGCGCCTGCCCGTGTCTAAGCGCCAGGGGTCTGTTTCCATTGCCGCCCATGCAGAATGAAAAGCCACCCTTCTTTCTACCACCTCATTTGTCATCCTCCACCACAAAGCAACGGGGCAGCATTATATAAACAGCTGCTTTCTCCGCAGTGCGGGAGAGCCTTGTCAGTTCCTGGACACACAAAGAGAAAGGGGGTCCACCCGCCCGGCCCTTCAGGGACTGGACGAATTGCCCGTGATGAATGCAGGGCTTTTTTTCCTGATTTGTTGCTGTTTTTTCTCTTCACTCCTACCCACTGAAAAGACCAACGCGGTTGTCTTGTTTAAAGGGAGCGGATAAGCACGCGAGAAGGAGGCGGGGCTAGTGGTGGTTGGGGATGGGGGGGGGGGGGGGGGGGGGGGGGGGGAGGGGCTAAACTTCTGCATGATTATCAAGTAGCCAAATGACTGGACATTTGCAGCGCAAACAACCCAAACACACACACACACTAACACACGATCACACGCCCAAACACACAGCAGGCTTTCTTTCCCGGGGACGATGGTGGAAGGTGACGTTGAACCAATCGGGGGCCCCTCTGAAGTCATGCGAGGTGTTGATGTTTTCTTTTTTTTTTTGCTTTTGCCGGCGGGTGGATCTCGTAAATCTTTCCCACAGCGGTTCATATGAAATGATTCACTGCGTGCTCCAAGGGTTTTGGCTCGTAGCCTAAGTCGCGGCTACGGTTCCCTTATTGAAGTGGGTGATCGAATTCCACTTTGGTGCGAGTGTTGTGCGTACAGTTGATTTGGATTTACCTGTTTGGTTTTTTTTAACTCACACCTCTATCCTTCCTGCATAATTGTATTGAGCTCATGGTCTCCACCCCTCTGCTCTGTATCACCAACCAACTTGATAGGAGGGGAGCCCTCACAGAATTGCACTTTTTTGCACGATTTTTCCAACAGTTTTCCTAAGAAGATGTCTTGCATCTTCTTGTTTTGCATGGTGGTTGAGGTGAATTTTTTCGTCTATAGAGCCCTCCATGACCCTGCCTTAAAAAAACATTTTTTTAAACGAATATACAAATACAATTTGATTTGAATAAAGTTGGAATTTGGTTTCTATAGATTGTCACTGTTTTTAAGCAAACCAGTCAGGAAAGGACCAATGTTTGGGATGTGCTGTCTCAGTCAATGGGCAATGGAATTTGGTGGAACTTTCAGATGACTTTTGTGTGTGTGTTTGGGCATGCATGAGTTTGCATATGGTTTTGCGATGTTATGTGTGTATGGATGTCTGTGTGTGTGTGTTCACACTTGCATGTGGTGTTCCGACTCACCTGCAAGCCAGCCCTGTACAATGAATCTTTTTGGCGACAAAAATTGAGAAAAAAAACCAAGATGGAGACAGATAAAGAATGACTGTATCAGACACCTTAACTGCCAAATCACCTGAGGCGCAAGGACTGTAGGACTGCACGCACACACACATACACACACGTCCTTGGAAGTCGTCGCGATTCTCAAGGTAACATTACACACAAAGAAAAATTTCCCACCGAGAGGTAAACAAAATATCACTATCACCGATCAACACGTTTCAGCAGGCAGTGACTGAAATTCAAACAATTCTTTAATTGTTCTTTCCTGTGGTTGGTTACAAGGCCTCCATGCTTTATGGTGCAACGTCTAGACAGCTGCTCAGTCGGCTGTTTTCCTCACACAGCTTCAGAACCATCAAGACGCAAGCACACACCTCATTGTGCGTGTGTGTGTGTGTGTGTGTGTCCCTGCCTTTTCATTTGTTTGGCATGGCTGTGTGTTATTTCTCCTTTGTTCAGACTGTTGTCATGGGAACTACATTCAGGGACTATTGTCTTGCAGCACACTTTTTTCTGTTTTTTTTTATTTTTTATTTTTTTAAACATGGCTCCCATGTCATTTTGTGGAGGGACAGACAGACAGGCATGACCACAAACTACCTTCCCCACGCAGTCGAGGGAGCAGTGTGTTAAAAAAGTGAGAGGGGAAGTCGAGATGAGGGCAAAGAACTGGTTTAGAAAAACTTTCGCAAGAAACCCGTGAAGAAAAATGGTCTCTGTAGGTCACTAGCTCCAAAGTATTGTCCAGTGTTCTGCAACATTCTAAAAGTCCTGTGAAATAGCAGAAAAAGGACTATGTCATTTTGTGATGTTTTTCTGGCCATGTCCATATTTTTATATACATTTATCAGTCAAACAACTCCTCCCACTTAGCTAGTGATGAATTAATAGTTAGCTATTAGTCTACCCTGTCAGATACTAAACGGAAGGTTCTAGCGCTCATCCCTTCACATGTAGGCCTCCTTGCATGCCTCCTCCATGTTTGGCCAGGACGCTATCTAGCTAGCTAGCTCCATACCAGTGTTGGTCTTCCCCTCTCTCGCCTCCTAGCATATTACTCTCCCCTCTGGTACTTTCACACTGTGTCACAAGGTCCTTAAATACACTGTGCAAAAAGAGGAGACAGGGCTAGCAGAGGGGAGTGTTTGTACTGTACGCGTGTGTGTGGGTGTGTGTTCCTGTGAACACCTGATGGAGATGTGCCAGAAGCTCTTTTCCTTTCTCTCTCTCTCTCTCTCTCTCTCTCTCTCTCTCTCTCTCTCTATCTCTCTCTCTCTCTCTCTCTCTCCCTGTCTCCCTCGCACTCTTAGTCACTTTTCTCCGGGCGTGGTGATTTGCTCGGGTCGCCATGGCAATGCCTTGCCCATCAGTCTTCGCGCGCGACATGTGCCTCGACTTTGCCAGCGACCACAACACCTGACAGCGCGAGCCAAGCACATCCCAGTCCTCCCCCTGCAAAGTGTAGCGCTCCTTTGCCAAAACCCCTTACTCTCTCAACTTGTATTCCCAAAGCCTTTTGCCCTCTTTTTTTTTTTCCTCCCTCCCCCTCTCCCTCTTTCTTTCTCTCTTTTTCTCTCTCTCTCTGCATGGTACTTAGCAGCCGTCTTTGTTCTGGGCGGTGTCCAATGGGAAGACAATTCCAGCCCTGCTCTCTTCCACCCCTTCCACCCTCCCTCCCCCCGCCCCTCGCCGCCCACCATTCTGGCCAACTCCAGCTCCCTGTCTGGTCTGCAAGAAGTGGCCTCGCAGTTCCCTCGTCTACTTTTCGACCGTTGGAGCTACTTGCACGGGCCTGCGATGACTCTGGAAATATGTTGCGATACGTGTCGCCCAACATGCGGTGATGCACGTAGGCCGTACCGCACAGGCATTCAGTGTTGCGTTATGTGCCGAAGAGGCCCTAGATGACTAATAAAGATATGTCATTTCGGTGTTTCCAACTTGTGTGTCTGCGTGTGTGGAGACAACACATTTGATTCCAATGGAGGAGAAAAACAGCATGTGAACCCACCCAGGCAGAGAGATGTGACTCTTTGCTTCTCATGCTCATTGGAACGCACGTCATGCATACTGTACACACACACACGCCGGGTATACACACAGCATACACATGCGGCTCCACAATCGACACATAAAACACACATACACACACACCGTTCTTTATCTAAGGAAAGGAATGTGCGAATGTGTGCGTCTATGTGTTTGTGTGAGCGAGTTGTGTGTGTGTGGGGATTCACCCCGCACACAGGGACCCTGCCACTCCTCCATCACAGCCAAGATCTAATATCGCACAACCTGCCAACAGCTACCATGGCAACCCTTTGCTCCCACAATGCAATCTCTGCCTTTATTTCGGAACGTCGTCGCCGAGGTTGAGCTTGTGAACATTTGCTGCCTCGGAAAGTGTATTATGTGCGTAGAGGGATCTTTTCAGTGATTTGGAGTCTGTTAAGGGCTTTTATCTTTCCTGTTGCAGTAGCTGAGCGGATCTCCATTTTCAGTCGGTTGATACTGATATTTGAAGCAAAGATCCCAGCTCCGCATCGCTGCGCGTTGCACAACTGCATTCTTCACGCTGTCCGCTCCATCAAAGCACGCAACGTCCGCAGAAACGCTTTTTTTTTTCTCTTTTTTTTTTGGGTGGAAACCTTGGGATGCAAGCATCGCATGTTCAACCACCCCTCACCTGCGTCGGCCCAGTAATCCCTTTCTCTGCCATGCCCCACCCCCACCCCCACCCCTCCTCCCTGCTCTCATCTCAACCCTGGCCCTCCAGAATCCCACAGGGTGGACCTCTGTTTACTCAGCCCTGGTCCCTCTTAATTCCCGTAGACCTTCTCCATGACAGACCACACAGCTCACAAGCCCACCACCACCCGCCCCTGAACTCCCCCATCCCAACCCCCACCCCAGGCCCAGCTCCAGAGGCTGAAGCCTCAGGCATCTTAATAGAGAGAGAGATGGAACCATTTAAAATTAAGGGACATGGAAAAGCCGGTGTTTGCGCGTTGGAGTTCATGCTGCGGTAAGGGGTAAAGTGGGAGTTTTGTGTGTGGGTGCGACAGACGGGGTCTTCGGAAGGACAACGAACCAAGGATAAAGAAAGGAAAAGACTCATTTTAGTCCTGTATTTGGGTGGGTTTGCCTTCTGCTTTGGCCTAAAGGCCACATTTCCCAATACACCTCACCAAGGACCAGGGACGGCAGGAAGTGGAGAGCTAAACGAGAGGGAAAACATATGGGATGGAAACGGTGGTGGGCCACAGCAGGAGTAAGAGGTGACCCTCTCGAGGAAAGAGTCCGATGGAAGGAGCCCACCCCCTCCCCTTCCCACCGCCGCCGTCGGCGTCCTCGTCTCGCAGACAATAGCTACGTCGCCGGGCTCCTTTCAATCAAGACTTTGAGGAACTGAAGAGGGCTGCTCCTGACTTCTCGAGGTTTGGCTCAGCAAACACCCCCAGCAAGAAAAGGGGAGAGAAAAAAACTTTTCAGAGCAGCACCCTTCACAATAATCTCCAGATTACTCCTACTAATTAAAACTTTCGACAAGCAACCCCCCCCCCCACTTCTCCTCCCCCCCTCTCTCTCTCGCTCGCTCTCTCTCTCCCTCTCCCAAGCCACCAGGTCTCTAAAGAGGGAGAACAAACACTCGGAGCGAAGGGGGAACACACACAGTCTGTTTTTACCCCTCTCTCCTTCAGCCGCGCGGAGAGGCTCTTATCCCAGTTAATCCGGTGTCTTTTTCAGACGCGGTTAAGCTCCCTCGGGGGGGCGTGTGGAACCGAAGGCCGGAGGGCCGGAGAGGTCAAGGGGGGGTACCCCGGAGAGTGGCGTACTGGGGGGGAGGGGGGTGAGTG